>JAVCKT010021054.1:0-11557 GCA_032273925.1 Rhynchotus rufescens
TGTAGTATCATATTATCTGTGAACGAAAGGTTCCCAGGATGTTTCCACCCATCTCTGTCTCTCTGTCTCTCTCTCTGTCTCTCTCTCTCGAAAGGACTTGTGGTGGGACAGGGCCAGCTACATTTTCCACCAAGTAGAACCAAGTAAAACTAGTCCTGGTGTATGAGGAATAGTCATATCCAGAAAAACTAACTCCAGGGAAATACTCTGAGTGATGAATTACTGCCACTGATGTTGGATGTTCAGTTAGAAAATGACCCTAAGGATAAAAGAACGTTAACCTTAATGATCTAAGATTATCTCCAACAGCAGTGACTTTTGCAACTCTGTCTTTCATTTACACCTCCATGCTAGAGAGAGGAGAAATAGAGTGGAAAAGGTTTGGCAACAAACAGCTGTCATGCAAGTTAGTTGTGTTTTTTAAAGGATAATACCTCTCTTGGTAGAGCTCCTTATAAAAATAGAATTTGATTAATTTGTTAAAATACCTTGATAGCCTGATACTACTGCTTTTTCTTGAGTTACTAAAGTAAGGATCATTTAGATGAAGAAGTTCACATTTCTTTATTGAAAGATGTATAAAACAATTGTGGAAATAGGTTTTTGGTCGATTAGGCTCCTCACTAATCTTTTGGGGGAGCTCACTAGCACGCTTGAACGATAAAAGATGTAAGGATAGTTTTCATCAGCTGAAATTGTTAGCAGTACATATCGTGCGTGAGATGCATTGTAGGTAGCGTTTATGATGCAAGAAACCTTGTAACAGCATCTGATGCACTATGTAAATCATTGCATCCTTGGGACCTGAAAAATGCAGAGAAAGTCTGTTCTGCAGCAATTCTTAAATGCAACTGCATAGCAACCCTCCTTGTGCTGTTCTTTGGCTCTTTGCTTATGGAGTATGAATGAATGATGGACTCTCTCCCTGTTTCACACATTACGGATCTTTGCAGGTCTTCAGTGAGGAGCAGCAACACTGAATGCTCTGGCCCGTGTCCTTTGAGTCAGGTGGGAAAAGCTAGTCTCACTTCAGCAGCAAGCTTTGGGCTGTGATTATTCCCACATATTGAGAATTAGTTTTCAAGAAATTGTTTATGAGAGGGCATGACTCTTTTGGAAAGAAAATGAGACTAGTTGCAGGAGAAGAATATTATAAACATGCTGTTTTTTGAATAGTTGCCTGGGGAGAGAACTCAGCAGAATGCATTTGAAAGAATTATCATGCAGCAAATGAAACCCTTTCAGATAACTGTTATCCTAGTTTGAAATCTGATAATGTATCTCAGAAAGATAACTCTTGAGACTGTTATAAAGGGTTGGGAATATAGGACATCATAAATTTATATTCAAACATATGTTTCATGTATTTACCATATTTCACTTGTGATTTTATGAGCTGACAATTTTCTTAGATTCTAGGTTGTCAGTATTTATTTGGAATTAAATTGCTAAGAAAAACCTGCTAATATGGAATTCTCAAGTGACTTATTTTATGCATGCAAGAAGGCAAACAAACCCAGAGCCTACGATTATGAGTTCCCACCAGTACCAATGAGTGGCACTCGTGTAAGCAAAGCCACAAGATGTCTGTAGAAGACATCTATGAAGAAATCAATACCATCTGCAGAGAAATGCTTTGAAATACTTAATAAAATACCTTAGTATGATAAAACCATGTAATGTGCTGGACAATGTGTTTATAGAAGGGCATGCAATTGCTTATACCTCTTGGCTCAAAAATTAAACTGCTAGTTGTTTTGCAGAAGTTAAACCCTAAATCTGCCTGTTTACATCTCATTTTTTATTTTCATTTATGCATAGTTATTGTTATATTTTTTGTGGATTTATGCAGCTGAGATTAGAAGGCAAAAGGCAGCAGATAAATGGAAGATGCCTCAGTGCTTGATTAAATGGGATGGACATGTTTTCTAAATTTCAATTTAAAGGAAATTTTTGCCTGAAATACCAGTTTGCAACTAGGTCAGGAAGGTCCTTTCTTTGTAACACGATGAAAAATTTTAATGAGTGCTAATAAGACTGCTTTGTCGAAAGGTCAGATGGATGATACAACCCAGCTCCCAGATTTCATACTTGCAAGTTGGAAGGATTTTTCAAATGGGCAGAAAGCTTTTAATTTCTTGTTTAAAGACCATATAACAAGTAGAGAAGTCCAGAAAGCAAAGATTCAGGGCTAAGTTTTTGACAGATTCAGTAGTTTTTAAACTCCCTGTCATGGAAAAAATGCACCCAGTAGTTTATTTGAGAGTATTTATGTCCACAGTGTACTCTGGTTAGTATATTTTACTTTTCTGCAGCACCAGCATAGTTTTGATGGCCATCAGTCATACAGGAAAGGAGACGAGATGTTTCTTCATGGCTTATGATGCATTCAACATATTTTCCTTATGTCTTGAGGAAACCCTAAAGAAGCGAAAAAAGTCCTGTTTTCTCAGTGTGATAATTACTGAAATCGTGAGTTTCGTTTAAAGATGACTCAGAAATATTACTTTAATTTCAGGTTCTTTGGCCTTTTTTTTTATGTTATTATCCTTAACTCTTAAAAATATTTTAATAGCAAAAGGGACTAAGTCTTTTGATCTTAAATTCATAAAACTTCTTAAACCATAAGTGTCCAGTAGGAGCAAGGAGGAATGAAAATGGCTATATGACTGTCACGGAATTGAAGTGCAGATTCAAATCCATCAAAAAAAAAGGAATATATTGATGTGGATATTAAAAGAAATTACAGATACATTATTAACAAAAGCTGCACTACTAAAATTATTTCACAAAAGCATAAAGCTTTGTCCCTGCTTCATATTGATTACTGGACGCATTCCACTAGAATGTACGAGGCCGAGAGGATTTATATCCACCAAGGTAATAAGGTAAAGTCTTAAGATCTGAGGGCAGAGAATAAATGCTTTAATTAAAATGAGTAAGAAGCCAATGTTTCTTTGCTATGTTGCATATTTTATATCATCAGAGTTTTAGATGTACTCAAGATACTCAGAAGCTTGTTCAAAGAGAGATTATCCGAGTAGAGGTGAGAATTAATGTTTTCAACGTGGTGTGTGTGGTGAGGAGCGCGTGCTGGCGCCGGCAGAGCTGGTGCGCCCCTGCCCGCAGCGTTAGATGCCGTTTGGAGTCCAGGTTTTCACCGGGCGCCTGAGGAATGCAAACATTGCAAGGGCAAAAGGCACAAAACAAAGCTGGTAAAATGGGGGGCGGGGGAAGGAAGTATGTCTTTATTTTTGTTTAGTACAGTCTCATTTCTTTACAATTGCCATCCAGCCTGAGTAAGAAGTGTTATGTCATAGGGAGTTTGGCATTGGAAGCAGTGGCTGCCAGTAATGGGCTCAAGGTGGAGAAGTCTGATCTCCTAGAGAAACTTGCGGGGAGGCTGTTAGGTGGCACTGCCTCTTCTCAGGGCAAGATTTAATATTCCCAGCTGAAAGAGAAGAAGAGGTGATATTTAAGGTGGCCAAGTCAGGAAAAAAAAAAAAAAAAGGCCAAAAGAAAAGAGATGGAGATAGTTACTGGCTTTTGCTGAAGAACTTTGGGGAGAAGCTGCAGCAAGCAAATTTCAGTATCAGTTGGTCCATCCTAGAGGCCGAAGTAAGAAGCTTGAGTGTACGGAAACCAGCAGGAGAAGATTAAGATTGAAGAATTGCTTTTTTTCATTTCTTTTCCTTAATCCTTTTACTATGTGCTCTGTATCTTTGAGGAGTTAGTAAGGCTTTGTTCTTTGCTATTTTTGGATGGTACTAATCCAGCATTGTAACCTGGTGACAAGTGACACCTGGAGGCCTGGTGAGAGCCAGTGTCCCACTGTGCACTGGCTGAACACTGGTGCTGCCTGCAAAGCCCCTAGCAAAGGGGCAGTGCATGGTTCTACAGAGGGAGAACCAAATCTGTTTCCCAAAAGTATATCTAAGAAAAAGAAATTTATGCAGCACTGCTGGAGAATACATTTTTCAGATACTAGCTGTAGATTTGATGGGGTGAGTGGGAGGCTGTGCTATTGCCTGGCTAGGAGAGGTACTGTCCAGAAGAAGAGGAAGTTGGTGGGTCACTGCAAGTTGGGAAACTGCAGAATGTCTACTGTGATGTAAATTATAAGAAGTTCCTTATTTTCTATGGAATGCATTATGATGAAGCAATGCATCTGATAGCATTTTCTAAGAAAGACATTTTTCATGTTTTTCTAAAAGTGTTCGTGTTTTTAGAGCTCTGTAGTATAACATCCGTTTTGAGTTACTAAGGTGATAATGAGAACATTTCATACAATGTCCTTGTGATCTTGCCGCTGTACTTTGTTTCTTTGGAGCTGAAAGAATTCACAGTAGACTCAAGATGGCTGCTTATTGCTGTGGCAACCACAGCTTGTAGAGAAACTTAATGATTCTGTTATTGTTTTTAACCTTTTTGTTTGCTATCAGATGTGCCTTTTCTACTTAGCAGGAATGCAGTCAAGCCTAGGTCACACTGAATTCATAAGCTATAACGAACCTTAAGAAGCCACCCTGCAGCTCCTTGATTTTCCAGAGAGCTCCCAGTGCTAATCACAAGTGGGCAGGCTAAGATTTTTCAGTTGTAGATATTAACTCATGTCTGGGTCGTCTCAGCTACTTTACTGGTGAATATGAAATTGTGAGTCACCAGGCATGGTGATGACCTCAAAAGCGTATAAAGGAATGAAAATACAGCTCGCTAGTTTGGTTTGGATGTCTTGGAAAGAGTTACTTTCAATAGGCGAAATGAGTCTTTAAATGGAAATCTTTTAAATGAAGATCACGGCATAGGTAGAGTTTAGACTTTTTTTTTTTTTTTAAAGTATAATGCATTGTCTGCCCCTAGTAGGGAACATGTTATTATCTAATTACACAAGGACCTTAAAAATTTAAAGTAAAGCTTATATGCCTTCTTTTTCTTTTTTTCCTTTTTTTTCTTTTTTCCCAGTACTGAGATTTTATTATGGGAAAGAGATGTGAATTGAACCCAATACCCTGACAAACAAATGTAATGCAGTAAAAAGAGAGGGCAAATACACAACTGCTATAAATTGGCATAACTTTATTGGTATTGATAGAGCTAAATTGCACTCATTCAGGGTCTTTTCTGCTGTGCTTTTATGACAATATATATTGAAATTATACCTTTTTTTATTATTATTGTTGCTCCTTTATTAATAACTTACAGCATCAGTTTATTTAAATAACTTTAGCAGTTAAATGAATACACTTCCACATCTCAAATGAATTTTACCTCTGCTCCTGCATATTATACTGCTTTTTTAATAACAGAGTACAAAAAGACTGCCATTCATTTATAGTGTGATTAAAGAGCAGACAATTGAAATTGCCTGCAATATGCACATCAGTAATTAAGATTTATATAGTTTTATGCAATTGCATACAACTATAATTCCTAGTAAAATATTTTAATGTATTTTACATAGTTGGAAATTTTATTTAAAAGATCAGTAAAAAGCTTCTTTACATGTAAGGCTTACAGTCACAAGAACAGTGATCATAATTCATTTTCCCCCTACATGCTTCAAACATCAGGAGCTTCTTTTGCTTTTCTTTCTTCTGATGTTACCTGGATGCGTGGTTATCAGAGATATTCGGAGAGCAGAGAAAGGTTAAAATTAACATTAAAACAGTCTAATTTGAAACTCTTAATTAGTTTTGGTTTAAATTTTTAAAAATAGTGTTTGATAATTCACTTTTTAAGTTTCCTTGAGATACCGGTCAGGTACTTAGGCTTTGGCTTTTGAATCTGAGCGAAATCTTTGCCAGTGGGTCTTGGGAAGAGGGAGGCAGCTCCGGAGGAGCCGCTCTGCCAACGACGCAGGCAGCAGCGGGGCGCCGCGAGGCCGCCCGTGCTCCCGGCTGGCGTCCGACGCGCGCAGCGGGAAGGCCATGAGGGCGGGAAACCGCTGCCGCCTCAGGAGCGCTTGGGCCTCGCTGCTGTCTGAGCGCTCTCCGCACGCCTGTGCGAGTAGGTTAAGGTGTTGTTCTGACATGGAGAAACAAAAATCTCCCTGGCTCCTAGCAAAGTTTTCAGGGAGGTGTTTTCCTGCTGCTCTGAGTTTCTTGTGTGCTCCTGGTTGGCTGCAATGAGGTTCACATATGCTGGGGCGAGCTTTCCTTAAACCTCTTGGGTCAGGAGCATCAGGCCTTGGGATAGTCAAACATTTCCACTCGCACTAGGTGCATTTCAGCTAAGCTCAGAGAGACATTTGGAAAAATCTGTGTTAAATCTCAAAAAGCAGCTTCTTCCAGCCTTTGTCCAGGCCCCTTCTAACAAGCAGGGCCATTGCGCTTTCCATTCCATCCAACCTTGGCTGGGAGCAGTGTTGGTTACATTTTATGTCTGTCTTGACATAGGTATCTGCCAGTTTTGCCAGGGGAAAAACATTTATTTCATGATTGTTGTCAAAGTTTCCTTGTGTGTTAGCTGCCCGGGGCTGAGAGTGTGTCGTTCTTGGGAAGGGCCTTACCCGGCAAGGCTCGTGCTGCGGCTCTCTGGAGTTCCTTCACTTAGCGCCTGAAAGCTGATTTACCCTGTGATCCTGGCGGCCTCTTGCATCACGTCAGCTTTGGCCTAAAAACAGATGAATGCCAGCAGTTATAGCGCTAGCAAAAGCACTGCCTGTTCTGGTCATCAAGGGCAGCAGACACGAGTCTTTCCAATGTGGTAACTTTCCAGTGTCAGAAACCACTAAAAGCTACCGCTCATAGAGCAGGGATTAACATAAGAAATGGAAGTGAGTAGCAGCAGTGACTGTGCCTTACTTGGAAGCAAATCCATTTTTCAAGATGCAGAAATCAGGCAAAGTGTGAGTTTCTCAATATGCAGGTAATGCCCTAACCTTTGCGATGCACACTTGACCCTTCCCGTTCCTGATGGAGCTGCTGAAGGTCCTGTTGAATACCCAGGCCTTGCAGAAACAGAGCAGAAGGAGGCCATGTAGCACTATTGGAGTTTCTGATGTAAAAAGGTCCACAGTGCTGGAGAACATGGCCTCTGCCTGCAACTATTTCTTCAAGATTCTTTCCTTCCAGCAACTTTCCGTGTTAGTTTTTCTAGTCTTTCCCTCACAGCTATTAAGGAGTTTGTCTCTTCCCCGCCCCCTTCTTTTCTTGTTTTTTCCCTGTGCTCTTCTCCTCTATGTAACTGCATTCTGTCTGCTCTCAATTCCGGTGCCCTCTGCCAGGGTAGTCTCCTTTTCTCTATACTAGCCACTTTCCTTCCTTCCCTGACCCACCTTCCCTCCCTCCCTCTCTCCCTCCTTCTTCCCTGATATTTTTAAAAAGACTTGTTTTTTAATGCCAGCTCTGTTTTTCTCCAATGTTTTCTCTGTACTGTGTTACGTAGCACCTCCCCAACTGAATCTCTTGGACATAAAGAAGATGTTCCTGTTTCTCTGCCCCTTGTAACATTGCCCTAGGCAACAGAAGGGTTCATGCATCCCATATGGAGCTTTATGACTTTAGGTGATAAAGAAGGATTTGGAGCAGATGAATTCTAAAGGAAAACTGTTTATATGCAAATGCATTAGTGGAAATCTGTGATTCAAATGTCTGTGGGCTAAATTATGGGGAAAAATGTTTCTCAGTTAAAAATGCATCATGAACACAAAATGAACTTTAAAACACATTTTGAAATATGAACTGGTAAAGGTAAAATTCAAGTTATTTTAAAGTACTATGAATTTATTACTGTATATTTCATTTGTATTATTGTTTTTAGCTCTACATATTGATTTATTTTAGTAATTACTTTTCTATCTTCAGTTGTTTTTAGTGCCCTCTTCTATACATCTTTTATGGGAGCTCTCATGTTTTACTTTTAATAGGTTATTTTCTTACTTTGCAGTCTTAATTATCAATGATTCCCATTGGACTGACATTGGATTCAGTGTTTTAACTGCCCTGACAGGGGAATTAGCTCACCAATTCTTTTCCAATTTCCTCTTCTGGCCAGATGATTCTAATTGAATGTTATTAATAAGATGTGATTTTTATATATTGATATATATAAAAATATATTATTACATATAATACTATATATAATATAGTATATATGATATATAAAATATATAATTTATAGTTCTAGATTATATATTAATATATTTATATATATATTATTATATATAAGTATTAGAGACCAGCTAGTGTACCACTCTTTCTTTCTTAAAGACTTGACTTTAAAGGAGAAGGTATTAGCTAATAACTTCCAGTATTCCAGTAATGATTTGTGACCTTTGTGCTCTTTATTTTTTTTTAAGTTAGGTTTGATCTTAGCTGGTTATGTTACAAAATTTTATAGAGGCATTTTCATACTCTTAGCACTCCCACAGAATTATCACTGATAATTTTTAGGCAGCTTAACACTTTTTCTCTATATGCTGTAACACTTAAAAATGATATTACAGGTGTGATGAGATTAGAATAATAATGATGAACATGGTATAAAAATCCTGATGGATGACTCTTAGCTTTAGCTTTTGCAGAATTGGCACGAATGTACAAATTATGTCAGAATTAAAGTAGTTCTTGTTCTGAGCAGTTGGCGTTAACCTTCCTCACCAGCCCTCTCACTGCTCCCACATGATGGGAATCTACATCTGCTCCATTATGTCTGTCTGGCTCTCTCCCTTTCTGTCTCCTTTCTTATTGCATATACGTGTGTGTATGTACTTACACATGTGTTTGTGTATCTGCTTTTCAGTTATGCCTGCTCCAGTTTGTTCTCACACCTCTGTATACTCAGCTCTGCTTGCCAGCTTTGCCCTGAGTTGGGTGTATGCAGAGCAAAGGCAGAGTGGTTTCCTCCATATGCAACAGGCAGCAGACTGCATGGGACTGAGGAGTTCTCAGCTGCACTGTGGTGAGTGGATACTTTGCAAGATGCACTTATTTGTTCAACTGTTTTCTCTAAGACTTGTTTTATTGTGACATTAGAAAATGATATGCTTTTGGGGGCAAAGACTGCACAAGGAAAGTTCTTGACTAGGACTCTAAAACCAACAGTGATAAAAATAAATGATAAAAAGACCTACAACTTGAAAAGACAACACTTCAAATACAGAACATTTTAAGAGGCTTTTCCAAATACACCTTGCAAGTACCTCGGCCAGTTACTCTCATTGCTTCCAATCTCCTGTGCGTTTTGGAGAGAAGACTGTTTCTGATTCTTGAAATAAACTTTTCAAATTCCCATAAGCAAAAGAGCCCATTACTAAAGGTGCATCGCTAGTCCCAGTCACTTGGTGTATATGTGCAGTTTTGTGATAGCAGGAGCTGCATTTCCCTGTTTGGAGGCAATAGCTTTTATTCAGAAGGTGATGACAGGCTCCAAAAGTTTGTCCGCATATTTTGATGACTCTTACGGAATGTCTGCATCTTTTTTAGGAGTTTGTTTTCTAGCCTTTTGCTTAACACCTGTTTAATGATGTGCATCTGATTTGGCAAGTGACATCAGACAAATGCTATCCGTCTTTTAAAAGCTGCAGGTACTGACAATTTTTGCTTAGCTTTCTGAGTGCATAGTTTTCAGTTTGGTGTGTTATTTTCAGGCTAGTAACAGCAATCAGTGTGCCCACTTTGTTCTTGCTTTTCCTATCAAAATAAGTGTTTGCTCTAACATTGTTTGGTAAAGGTGGTTCCTTAGCAGTAGCCATGAAAACCATGTACACATAAAAATAATTTAATTGGTATCATGAAAACAAATATTGAATTGCTTTCAAATCACATTTACATGTAACACCATAATCAAAACCCATCAGTAGATATTAAAAATAAAAATGCAAATGGTAGGCAACTATGCATCTAAAAATCAAGATAAAAGCTTGTAGTTAATATAAACTGCAAAGCATAAAGGATAATCACTCTGAAAATGGTAACAGCAGCTCTGTTTCATGTTTTGAAATAATAAGCTCTTGGGTAGTTTATTGCTGTTATTCATAAAGCAAAGATACATCACAAAACCATGTTACCAAACCACTACTCACTTGGAAAGCGAAGTAACATACAAAATAGATGTAATAATTTATAGTTTATCTCTGGCCAGCTGTAATCAGAAATGTAATGATTTTCCCAGTCAGTTCGTGTCTGCCCTCATCCTTTGTAAGCAGGATGGTTCGTGGCGGTGGACACAGTGTTTGGATGGAGGCAGAGTTCCTCCCGTCCCTGCTGTGCTGGCGTTGTCCGTGTGTATCCAGCTCTGTGGTTAGCAGTTGGGGGTGGGAGTGGACATTTGGCAGGCCAGAGGCTTAGCATTTGAATCAAGTATCGTGGGTACTGACTACTAGCATCCAAATGCTCAGCAGTGTCATCTTCACTTTGACTTGCAGCTGCTAAGCTTGGAGTCACATTCTATTTTCCAAGAAGCCCCGTGAGGAATTACAAGCTCTGGCAGGAAAAAAAAAAAGGTGTCAGATCTTGACAGACACTCAGCCTTCCTCTCCTATTAAGGCTAATAGTGTTTGGGAGGATGGCTTATCCAGACACATGTGAAAAACAAGCTCTAAAGTCCATCTGGCCTTGTACTCTAGTCTGTGGTGTTAGGCTACTTGGGACTCCTCTGGCTGTAGTAGCAGGCTTAGCTCTGGGATTAACAGTGGGGATATTAGTTTGTGCAAAAGAGATATGGAGAGTGTTTCAGTACAGGCAGTGCAGTCAGAAGTGAGCAGGCCCACCACATGCTAGCAAGGGCATGAGGACATTGCAGCACAGACAAACGATAAAGGGAAAATGCTAACAGCTTGGGATAATACCAAGAGATGAACAGGAACGTGAACATTTATTTAGGGAGGAGGTGGGGTTCTTTTTTCCCTTTTTTTTTTTTTTCCTAGATTTCTTGGTTTTGTGTCAGGTATTCATTTGACCTGCTTCAGGAGTTGAATGTGTTGTAAAGAAAAGTAAAACTTATACCTATCAGTAATCAACACAACATAGTAAGAGTTTTAAAACAAATAGCTAGAAAAATATTTCATGAAAATTACCTAATTATTAAAACATCAACTTCCTCAGTTTTGCAGAGTCTCTCCCTTTTAACAGGTTGAATCTTAACCAGTTTCTCTAAGGCATTTTTTCACTTCTACTGTTTATTCCTGTTTGCATGTGCATTTAACTGAGGAAGAAAGCTATTTTCTTCCTTATTTTCCAGGACCTTTATTTGTTTTGGAAAGAAAACTGAGGACACTGGCTGTTGGAAAAATTCCAGGGAGAAATAGTTATATATTAGGAGTTGAATCTGTTGGGCAGCATAGTGGTAGCCAGGACCCCTGCTAGCATTAATAGTGACTTGTGGAAAGACTTTTCTGCTTTTAATTAGTAAGTTTTTAAATTTAGGCTTTTAATTAATATGTTTGTAGAAATCATGAAATATCTGACCAAATATTTACTCCTTGTAGTGGTACATTCTAGCATGGTGGCATTAATGCAGCGCAGTGATCAGAGTGATTAAAGTATGGCTTAGTTTCCTGACTGGAAAAGATTCCTATAATGTCAGAGTTCTTGAAATTAGTTGAATTGTTGGACAG
>JAVCKT010021055.1:5709-27239 GCA_032273925.1 Rhynchotus rufescens
AGATGTCCATGGATTATAATGTGTAGACACCTATACTGCATATAGATATCTAAATGTAGACATATAAACTTAGGTGTTTTAAACTTGAATGAAATTTCATCCACTCTTCTGAAAATTTCTTCCAATTACTGTCAAGAATTATCCTCATATCACTGCTGTGATGAAAATGTGTAGGTCTTGAGCAATTTGAGTGGAGCTCCTATGTGGGAGCAGTGAGAGAGCTAATCTGTGGGAAGGTTGAATTATACTCCTTAATCTCATCCTGTCACCCTGTGAGGTGAATCCTGTCACTCTGTGGGGTGATGGAACTCATTAACCCTAGAACATTGACTCTGGTTCACTCCCCACTTGGACCCAGAATTCCCTATCTCTGAGGGACCTGATGTCTTGAGGGTCTTTGCTATCTTAAGACCTTGTCTGAAGGGTACAGATCCAGAAAGTACAGCAATCACTGTTATAAAATGCCACTATACCACTATTTCACCAGGTAAGAATTAGTTTAGTCCAGAAGTTGTGTAGTCATTTGGCCCTAATCGTATGGCAGTCAAATCATTAACTGTGGAGAAATGCTTTGTTAGGACAGTGGTTCTCAGACCCTTCAACCCCGGGCTCTGCCTAGGGATGCTTCTGGAATATGACAAGAAGTATTCTACTGAATCAGAGAAAAGAAGTACAAATCTGAAGGAAGACTTGCATCTACAAATGCTTCTCTGCCTTGTTTTATTTTATTTTTTTTTCTCCAGCTGTATCAGAGGGCTATTACTTCTCCTCACCAATCTTTTCTTTATGGACAATTTATGGCTTCACAACAATCATGTTACATCTGTGTTCATGGCAAGACAGCCATGACAGTATAAGGCCACTCTGCTGCCCCATAGCTCTTATGATTTTTATTTATAGTCTCTTATTTATAACTATTTTATTCATTTTAAAAAAATATTTCTTCTAAGTAAGAATCTGATTCAATTCAAAACTCCATGGGGAGACAGCAAGGAGGACTGCTGGGTCGCACTAAGATTAGAGAAAGGACCCTCAGGAAAATCATGTACTTTATAAAAGAATAAGATAAACTACAGCCTATGAACTGAGATCTAGGCTCTTAGTGTTCTGTATTTGGCTCAAGTATTCAGAAAGCAGAAAATTCGCCTTATCTGGTTTTGGACTTCTAAAGTTCGACTGAATGGATCAGAGCGATCCTTCAGTAAAATTATTAAATTCTAAGAAAAAAAAAGTCTCTCTTTTTTTTTTTTTTAGGTGATCTTTCTTTCAGATCTATACTACTGCTTTCCAAAAAGGCCAGGGGTCATTTTTATCAAGCCATTTCATTACAGTCAATCCACTGTATTGTGGTATATTCTGAGATTCTCTGGGACCAAAATAATTTATTTGTCAACATCAAGTCAAGAGCCAATAAAACTGTTTGGATTTTATTGATGAATTTAAAACATTAGGATGAAAAATGAACGATGATTTAGAATGGACAGATAATATAAATCTTTCCTGTGTTGAGTAGCTTTTCTGAAATTCCTGTCTTCTCTGACTGCTCCAAACCTTGGACCCTCTGGGATCCTCCCAGAATAAACATATGGTCTGCCTCTGGATGGAGTCCTGCATTTCTGTTGTCCTGCTCCTGTGAGTAATTGGCTGTAGGTATTATCTGGTGCTCTGCACTTTTCTAATTGCCTAATATCGCAGAAGAAAAGACTTTAGAGCTCTGTTTTGTGGGGATTTCTTCAACATGTAGAGGGAAACACAACAAATGTAAATGAAGAACATAACAAGGACTTGTCAGCCATGAATTGGTTCTAAACATCCAAGATTTGTGGCATGGGAATGAAACATGCCAGTTATTTTGTATGACAATATTATTCCTCGTAAGCTAGAAAAATGAACCTTCAGCTGTGTCAGCTACTTGCTAATGTTTCAGACAATCAGATAATATTTAATAGGCTAAAAATCTCAAAAAACCCCAATTTAGCTAAAGGAACAACATTTACCTATAGTAATCTTAATAAAACAAATGAAAGGATTTTTTTTTTTTGCATAACCTAAGTATGATCAAAAATGCAAAATCCAATATTTCATTTCTCAGTTTGAGAATGCTGTGATTTTAACGCAGTTTTAAGAGAAGGAACAATTTGCTTAAGTGTTCTGATAATGCTCTTATGTGTTGAATGACATTCTAAAAAGGAATGAATACCTTTTTTAGAAAAGGATAGAAAAGATAGTCTATGCTTCAAACCGGAGTCCCACTTTCTAGCTAGTGAAGTTTATAGGAAGAAATCAGTGTATCTGAGAGGTAAACATGCCCAATGTGAAAAGCAGAGTGTAGCAAAACCTAATGTGATTCAGTGATTCAATGAAAAGTTTTTAATTGAGAAATTACTAGTGTAGAAATCAGAATCTCAGAACAGACCCAGATTGCCTGGTGTGCTGGATAGCACTCTGACATCTAGTGGGATAGTACTTTATTGCAGGTAAGTGCATTCATATAACCACATCTAAGGTTAAAAAGCTAGTGCAAAAATGTCCCAGACATACAGACAAATCATGGACCTAAGTATAGAGCTGTTAAAATGATCTATTCTCTTCCATTCATTCATGGGCACCAATGACAAACATCAAGAGCCAGTTTTCTAAGCTTTATTCCTAGCAGTGAGGGGCCTCCTGCCTGGGAGAACAAGATGGAATCCCAAAGAAGATTTTGTTACAACTTCTAAACTATAGTAAACTGTATATTCAGTAACTGTATAGTAAACAGAGTATATTCAGTACTGTAGGTTAAACTACCAGGCAGTTCCACCCATGACTGTCTGTTCTACAGATAAGGATTTCCTTATCGTGGTCCAGTACAAGATTAATTCTTTGACAGCCCTGTATGGTCCATCAGGGGATTTGTGCCTCTTCTGGCGTTACCTTTGCTCAGCCGTGGTAGTCAGCTGGATTGAACTGGCTCCTTTGCAGATCTCCAGCTCTGCATGAAAAACAATGTGAAGGCAAGGTCAGATAAGATGTTCTGCTTAAAGGGCACTGTGACCTTGCATGTTTTCTCTCTGGAAAAATAGAATGCAGTGGGAATTTTCTGAACAGAACATTTCTGTAAATCTCTACATGGGATAGGCAGTCTTATCTCATCTGTGTCTTCTGTTTTTTGGATGGAAACCAAGTGACTAACAGCACTTGCAGTGCTCGGGCTTGCAAATACAGCCAATACATGAGGCACAAACCCAGGGAAGTGCCTGAACAGAGCACAGAGATTGCAGCTTGCCCACTAGGGTACCCAGCAGATGGAGCACTTGACTCACATAAAACTCTGCAAAGGGCCACCAAAAATAGCTCAGATCGTGGGCTAGCACTGGCAATATAAATTTTATTCAGTGATCATCATCTGATAATGTAAAAGAATAAGCAGAGATGTGGGGAAAGAGAGTTGTTTTTATTTTTGTCCCAGGTCCCTGTATATTTGTAGTGTAACAGGGTGATGCTATTTTAATGATGTTTGCAAGAACAAAAATGTTGTAAAAACATGCACTGCTTTTGCACTTTCCAGCAATATATTTCTTTAATTTGTGCAACAGATGGTATCAATGTGTTCTTTTTTTTTCTCCCCAAAGTATGAAGTCCTGTAATGCACTCAGAGAATTAGGAGTCTGCAAATTTTGTGGAACTAAACCATAAGTCAGTCTTTCAAAGTAGGTCTCTTGTCAGTAATCCACAGATGCTTAGACATTTTCTTGGTGAGTCATTTTTTTTTTCCAAAATCTTACAGGCTTTAAAATGGAAATTAAGAAAGCCATTATAAACCCTTCTAATAAAGAAAAAAAAACAAAAAACAAAACCAAATAAAAAATGTGCCAGCACTGTAAGAGGCAATTGTTATATTGCTAGAGGAATGAATGTAAATTAGAGAAGAGCAAAAAGGGCATGAAAAAGGGAATATAGCACAAATAAAATCTGGAAGAAATTCAGACATGAAAAAATAAGTCTAAAAAACCATGAAAAGAACATTGCTCATTTACTGAGGCGAAAGAACAAAATGTGAAGTGACAAATCTCTGTATATCCAAAATGACTTTTCTCTCACATCTTTCAGCCTGTCTAGTGGCCCACTGCTGTGCGTCACACTTACTGCTTTCTCGCAATTCCCTGAAGTGCTCTCAGCTATCATTACTGCATGCAGTGTTTTATTCTGTTACCTTGAGCCTTATCCCTTTAAATCTCACCGGTATATGATGCATTACCCCTGCTGAACTGCGGTACTGAATCTGGATAGCTGAATTCTACCCACTCTCCAAAGAAGGCTGTTCAAACCCTGTCTGCCAGCTCCTAAGTATAGGTGAACTCCATACGCCTAAATTCAAAACCGGTGAAACGAAAAAACTCTACATTGTCTTTTCAGCTGTTACTCAGCTTGGAGCACTGAAACGCACCAGCCTTTCTCTGCGTTGCTGGCACTGCAGCTGCTCCTCTTCATGTATCCAGAATTTTCCCACTCTCAGGGAAATTTCTGCATCTTAGAGCCTAGTTCAAACCTACACCTAACCATAATGTGTAGAATCCCAGAATTTACTAGCCCAATTATTAATTAAATCCAGACTCTTCCTCACTCTGGTCCTTTTGCGGGCTTGCTTGCAGAGCAAACTGCACACACACCATGGAGACAAATCTCCCCATGCAATTGCAGCTGGTTCCCTTTAAAGCACATTTGAGGAAGAAGCAGTACCCCATATTTATACAGTGGCCAGACTTTTCTGTCCCAGTGAATCACGTTCTTTTCTGCTGTAGTGATACAACAACTGTAAGAAGGTTGGAGAATGTTCGATCCATGCAACATGGCTTGTTAATTAGGGCATCGTCTTAGCAGATACCTTGTGTGACCCACAGTCTGCTGGAAGAACAGATCCCAGGTATGCCACTCCTTAGACAATTTTTTAGGTCCATACCAGTAAGAAAAAAACATTTCCAGAAAGCTTTTTAGAATAGAAAAAACACCTCTGTCCCTGTTTTTTCCACTTATATCTCTAATGGCAGAGAAGCATTTGCTAGAAAGGAGGTTTATATTTAGAAAACAGATGTTGGTTCACATAGAAACTGAAAGGAAAATAGCTGAAATAAAAGCAATCAGCCAACAAACCTGTGTGTGCCTTGAAAACCAACTTGCTCTTCTCATCTAACAGCGCTCCTACATCTAACTTGAATGTCAAGTGGGGCAGACATAAACATGGAAACATACAAAGTACCTAGCTCTTTCTGATTGAGATTCATTTTGTCTAAACTGCATATTTGTGCCCTTCACAAAGGCCCAAAAGGCTCAACAATGTGTTGACTCTGCTTGTAATAGTGGAATTTGGAAAAAAAAGGATCTGAATGTGTATTGTGAATGGCATGTTTCCTTGCTGTTAAAAGAACTTACCAGAGCTAATCTATTGAAAGTTGTCTGAAAATGTTTTATGCAGCAATTAGAATACAGAACTAGACTAATTTCCTTTCAAGTGCACGGATTTTAGAGGAAGGTATGTACCTTTGGAAAATTGTAGTTTCAGAAAATAATGAAACAGCAACAAGAAGTGAGGTCTTGCAGGCCTAAAAGTGTCTGAGAAGAATCAGAACAAGAATCATATGGGCATTTATGATTCACTTCTTTAACTGATACTCTCTTACTTATGAAAATTGACAGATTTATACCATTAGTAACTTTGAAGTACCTATTATGTCTAACTGCAGAATATTCGTACAAAGCAATGAAAACTTCCCCCATTTTCTTGTAGTTGTACCACATCTTCTTGTAGGAACTTGTGGTTTCAGCTGTGGCAAACAGTCAATTTCTAAAAAGACTTGAAGGCCACAATAGGAATATAAAGTTATGTGCCACAAGCAGAAATAGGGGGAATATATATATAAGAAATTAAAATTTAGTAGTTAAGATATGCAAAAATTAATGAGAGTCTAACAGAAGATAAACATGGTTGTTCTGGTTCAGATGAAGGCTTGCATAGTTCAGTGCATAACATTTAATGATATAGTGTAAGAAAGAACGAATAGGCCAACACTGTTTACAATGTATAGTTCTCGCTTTGAGTAAGGAAACTAAAGATTTCATGAAAAAAAAAGGTTTTGGCTATGTTGTTGCACAAAAAAGCAAACAACATACAAACAAACAAAAAAGACAGATTTAAAGTATAAAAAACATCCTAAAAGATCAAAGGAAGCAAAGTTAAGCAGAAGATTATAACTTATAAGACAGAAAGAACAAAATATTCAATCATTATCCCCTCTCTATCTTTAGAAAGAGATGTGAAGACATGTGAAAGTGCTTTCATAGTTTCTTTCACTTTCTAAACTAAGGAGGATGTCATAAGGAGGTTAATAATTACTTGAACATTCTAGCAGAGCAAAGACAAATCTGTACTGTGAGATCTTCAGATGATTTTTGTCTGTGTACGTGCACGTGATTTTTGGGCTAATATCTCCCCAGGTACCCCCAAACCTCCCAGAACTCCCTCTCATGCTTGCTCTATTTTGTGTTTCCTAGGGTAAGCACAGTCTGAAATGCTCTGCTCTATCTTCTGCTATTTCCAGCTCCTATGTCCCACCACCCGTACTTCTGGTAACCAGATATTGCCCTTTATCTCCTTGTATTTAACTCCTTTCCTCTTTGCCTCACCAGTATGAAAACGCTTCCAACGTGCAGAAGCAGGAGGCTTGGGGTGTGTTTGATGAACTTTGCTAAACTAGCCACAAGTTTGGCCATACTTGCAGAAACAGTTGCTGTCATGCTGAGCCTCTTCAACACACTCAGAAGGCTCCAAGGAGTGTGCTGAAAAACACACAGCCCAGTAGCTCTCACAGTGAGGCAAAGGATGCTCACGATGAGTACACCCTGCTAGGTGCAACCCTGCAAGGCACTTGCAGGGAGGCATCAGTGCAGGAGGAAAATGCTTATTTTTCTACAAGAGCTTTTTTATGGAGTGGTGAAGTAAAAATATTATGTGCCAAAAATATGACTGTAATGATTATGCGTCCAGTCACAGTGAACGCAGAGAAAAACATTCATCAGCTGCTTTTAGTCCTTTGAGAGACGTTCAGTTGTGGTAAAGGATAGGGTTTCCTATTAGACACATATATACCTGCGATATGCTGGATCTGAGATTTAGGAGTTTAGCTGAAGCTAAGGGAAAAGGCCTCATAAAGAATTATCCGACACAATTTTCTTCACTTTCCTCTTCCTCTTGTCAACAACACCTCTATCTTGAGATGACTGCCAAATGGCTACCAGTACTTGACCATAAAAGATTGCTTTATTGCTTCTTCTGTGGTTACAAACTTACTATACAAACTCACTTAATTCCCATAATGTGTTGCCACAATTTTTTTTGAAAGGGTATATTGATTCTTTGTGATTATGATTTTATTTTTTCTTATTATTAAAAATTCAGTTCTATTTTTCGCTTGAAAATTAAAAGACATTCCTTTAATGACCAGTACTTGGCAGCCAAAACTGACCGTTTCACTGCATTTCTCTGCTTTCCTGAGGAGGATGTGCTAAGTGTTTCCTTTGCAGATTTCCATGCTCTGTGGATACAAAATTACTGAGGACTTATTGTTGACCTTACCACCATTTTTGTGTGTGTGTCCATGACAGAAAAAGAGTCCAGTCTTCCTTTTCCCGTTTCCCACTGTTTGCTTTATTTTTATTATTTGTATTTGTATTACTATTTGTATTTGTATCATTATTTTTATTATTTTTTTTTCTTTTTCTCCCCACTCATAGGAGGTGGTGTAGGAACATACATCCTCTTATGTATGTTTGCCTGCCTGGACTTTGATGAATCACCCCTGCAGCTGTTTAGCCTCTCCTTTCTCTAATATTTTTTGCAAGTTCTCCACACTCTCATAGAGAGCAAGACCCTCCCTGACAGGTTACTTTCCCTTTTCTGTTTTGGAAAAAGCTTTAGATCACTACCAGGGTTCAGCTGACATTCTTAAAGAAGGAATCCTCAGTTTAAAGAGTTATTGAAGATAGGAGAGAAAATGAGAACAGTTCTAGTGTGGAGCGGTTTGAGTCTGGTCTTTGGCAGCCAGCTGGCTCCTTATATATTTGGTGGCAGCTACTGGACCCTGTGCAGAGCTAGTAACTAGGTAGCATAGACTTTTGGTAGCATAGGCTCGCACCACCAAGAACTGTCTGTATGTGTCTTGCAGACATTTAGCTCAAACAAATGCAGGTGGAAATATTTCCTATCTGTTTGGCTGTCTTCTAGATCCAGAATACCTTCACACAAAGAGAAGAGGAGGAGAAAAGAAAATGTAGTAGGAGCTCACTGTGACTGTTGTGGTAGCTTGCCGTTTTTCAGAGATTGGGCTTCTTTTCTTCACCATTTGTGCTGGATTTTGCCATTTACCTTGTCTAACCACATAAAAAAGCAATCTTTGCTAACAGCAGTTGAATGGTCTGATGGCGTCATTTTCTTCTTACCTCCCTACATAACTACCCAGTTTATAAGGCTCAATGTTTGCCTTCCCCAAAGTTGCTGTTCACTTATAGCTATGCAAAACAGCTTACTGATGAATTAGAAAGCAGGAAGCCATCTATATGAATCAATTATACACACACCACATCCCCAAACTACCAGTCACTGAGGTTTATTTTTAATTGTTACTTTGGCAGAGAAATCAGTCCTTATCAAACACAATATTTTAAATTAAACTTCATATCCTACAGAAAGATTAACAATCTTTCAATCTCAGGGAATGTGCAATCCATATGCATGCAAATCAGCAAGATATTTAAGCCTTTGTGAATGTAAACACATATGCCAGTCTTTTTCCCCTGGACCCTGGGACCATGTGTTGAAGAGTACTTTCTAGCTGAGTATGTTTGTTGGCTAAAGCCTCTCAAACATTCCCATTCTCTTTATATAAAAATCTTTCAGAAATGTCCAGAGATGTAAATCCACTGCTTCAAATGTCTTGAGTTGAAAGGAGGACAGTGTTTACTTGCTCGCATCCAGTAATGTGGAGAGAGTGCTTGTCTTCATCTTTTCCAGTCTGGCTTTCCATACTATTTCATTGTTAGCAGGTATGTGAATTTTCTGAGTTATGTCATGCTTGTTAGATTTAGTTTCAGAAACCAAATTCCCTAAAATTAAAAGAACTATTTCTTCCCACCCACAGCAAGGTAACTGTGAAGGAATAGGGTCCCTGTAAGCCCAGCATAGGAAGCTTAATGTCATAAATCTGCTTGGCACTATGCAAACTGTACAGAACAGTTTGTGCTTGTCCACTGTTAGTGATAAGTAAAGGCAGCCTCTGAACAGCAACCATGTGCAATATATGAGGGCAATTAATTTAGCCAGAAATCTTCACCTATTGGATATCATTTTGAGGAGGAAGTGACAGAGTAGCTTAATTGTTCTTATCATGGCAGCTACTCATTTTCATTCTTCACTTTCCTTGCTCTCCCTTTGTTCCTCTCTCATCATGTAACTTCTCTCTATATATAGAAGTAATTTTGCACGGGCATAGTAGGACCAGATTTACCATGTGCATGCAGACTGCCTGTAATGCATATGTACCAATGCTTCTTTTCTATGTATGTTTAATGAATCCATTATGGCTGAGAAACAGCATGTGCCATATATGTAAAGAACTGTCGTCATACCTCTGCACTGATCCATTGTTTCTGGAAATCACTTGGTCTGCTGAGCAGTCACAGTGTGTTTTTTCTTAGGATGCATGATAAATATTGTGATCCTCTGAAAAAGTAGACCCACCAGTGACAATCCCATTATCTGACAGTCAAATACCATTTGATGTACAGTTTTTATATCAAAAATCCTTGAGAAAAAAACATTGATTGTGATATTGTGACTTCAGATTGATGGTTAAGTGGCCACTCTGGCTATTGTTTGCCAGTATGATCTTGCCAAAGAAGAATAACAATAGTTTATCTTTTAATACTAGATCTTAATTCTATACTATGGGACAGTCTATTAGGATAGACTCTTTGTAAATCTCTGAAACTCCAGTTCTTCGTGTGGGAAGTTCTGGAGTCACTGGAATTCATCCCATCTCCTCCAGATGATATGGTTACACTGATGGATGATAGGCCTGCTGCTCCAGAAACACTTGTGTACCTACAAGATTAGGGGCACATTCAACATCTGCTACATCTGTCTTTAATTTTTTATCCTTGGTCTCCTTGTTTAATGTGCTTTTGTAGCATTTGTGAGGCTTTCAGATCTATTTCTGAGGAAGCCACTACACATGTCTGAACAGCACGAAGGACTACAAAAAATAAAAAGCAAGAGGATGTGTTTGTATGCATAATAGACCATTAAGTTAGGAATTGTCCCAGAACATACTACAAAGGAGGTCCTACAAGATATTCACTTGGCACAGGGCTGAAAAGTCCGAGTAGTTCACTACAAATTCTTGCATTTCATAGAAACACCAATAGGAACCATGTTTGACATATCTGTCAAATTAATGTGGACAGCAGAGGCAAATTGACTTCACTCTGGCTTGTGAGTTATGTGTCTGTACGCTCACATATCTTGTAGTGTGAACAGAGAGAATCAGTCAATCCAAGCTATGAGAGTCAATTCAAGGTTAGCTTGGTAAATTTAATAGTCTATATACTGTAGGTGAAAGTTACTGTGCCTTTTTCTGTCACATGCATGTGTATCTGTAGTAAGGCAATAATTTGCAGTCTTGCCTGAGAGATGCTGTTGTCATTCCTCTGATATCAATGAACCAGAGCTCTATGAAGAGAGGTTCCCATAAAATATTTTTATATATAAATATATATTTATATTTATATTATATTTTTATAAATTTATACTTATATATTTATATATTTATATCTATGTTATCTTGGCATTTTGTTTCATTGTTGTCCTGGGAGCTCCTAACTCTCTCAAGAAAAGCTACTCATCTACTTCTAGAGCAAGGTGACGAAGTCTGAACTAGATATACACCTATTCCTTTCACCAAAGATGACAGTACAGCAAAGCTTGTTTTTCCTTACACTTTTAACCCACAAGATTTATGACAAAATAATCATTTATTGTTCTAAGTTACAATAAAGTATATGTGCAAGGCTGTCAAAGTCATTGCTAATCCAATGGTAGAGATGATTGTTTTCTTCATCTCCCATGTATCTGTTTGTGCAGAAAAAAAGTAGATACCTTCAATGTGGTTCACATGGAAGTAAAAAGGGATTATGTGAAATTACTGAGTCCCTGGACTTACAAACAGGATGACTTGTTTTTGTGCTAGTTGACAATATTACCATCTTCATCTAAAGTCTACCTTCTCTGCATGGATTTCTGAACTTCTAGTAAAATAGTCTCTGATATGTTTGATATTCTGGAATGTATGCTGGAATGTAAAGTCCAGCATTTCAGGAGCTGCTTCAAAAGTGAATCAGCAGTTCAGGCAGCTGGAAGGAGTTGCACAACAGCACTG
Source organism: Rhynchotus rufescens (assembly GCA_032273925.1). Classification (NCBI taxonomy): domain Eukaryota; kingdom Metazoa; phylum Chordata; class Aves; order Tinamiformes; family Tinamidae; genus Rhynchotus; species Rhynchotus rufescens. The sequence continues at coordinate 17,178 of JAVCKT010021055.1, forward strand.
ATTATCTTTGCCAGCCGTCACCTCTAGGAATTTATAGAAGGCAAAATTAATTTGTTCTCTTACACACCTCAGTATTAATTGATGCAGAGCTGGCACACATTAATCTGACTTTTGCAAATTTTTCAAATATCTCCTGATTCCTTTATAAAATTACACTTAAAATGACTGTTTTATGTTGAAGTGCAATTGTTGGAGCAAGATGGATGCAAATTTTCAACAGCCAATAGATATGTTATAAGACTGAGATTCTGTTAAGGGTGTAGTGAGAGCTGAAATAAGTGGGATTTCTCATGGTTTTCAAGTGAAGAGGTAGTGAAATGTCTGAGTGAGAGCTTGCTAAACTTCAGAGAGAGTGTTCCATGATTTTTGAATAAGGACTTTAAAGTGCTTTGCCCAAGCAGGTAACTTCAGGACTTATCTGTTTTTTAGCTTAGGACATGCTACTTGTTGTCAAGTTTTACTTGTTGTCATGCAACTCATATGGGTGGACAAGATGGGGGATCATGCAACTCACGATAGCTAACTCAGTAGCTGACAGCTCGTTAGGGGATCATTATGGGTACTCCATATCTATTTTTTGTCCTATCTTGCTCATGCTTTGCAAAACGTTCATTTAACATCATTTTCTGTTGCGTCTGCACCCCAACTTATTTTATAGAGAAGTGAGTCTTGCCAAAAACTTGTCTGTACAGGAAAAAATGTTTTCATAAAGTCTGAAATAATTACCAGCTGTGTCTTCTAAAGTTCACATAGGTTACTATTCATTTTTCATCATTTAAACTGGACTTGGAATTCTTGTACTTGTGTGTTTTTACTTATTTTTCTAAGTTTTTATAAAAGCAGTGCTTTTGAAAGACAATGGATTTTGTGAAAATGTAGAGAATCTAATGTTCTTTTTGAAATGAGTTTAATTTATTTGAATTTCCTGATCAAAAACTACTAGTATGAATTCATGGTTGTGGCACACAATTAAGTTAATTTAAACTTTTATTCTTCCTGAGTTACAGAACACAGTAAGGAATATTCTCTAATATTAAATAGAAACATTTTAATATAATATTTTAAGTTTTGCATATATATAAAAAGCTATGTGGATTGCTACCTTCAGTTCTGCATATCAGTATGTATTTGGTGTTAAATACAAGCAATACTTCTAACTCTCTTATAATGTTCACTGGACAAAATTTCTTAGTCATTCATGTTAAAACAGTTTCCTGCATTATCTGCTTGCTCCTTACTTTTCAGATAGCACATGCTTCCAGTCTTCACTCTCATAATAAGCAGAAAAAATGTGGAAATAATCAAAAGTTAGAAGTTATGAAGTAAAGAAATTTGTTAAGGGAAGCTGTGTACCCTGGAAAAATACATGGTTGACGGAGTTCCCAGCAGGAAAGGAATTGGGATATGAGTTGAAAGGGCCCTGGAAGGTATAACAAGGAGAAACAACTGGCATACAGCTATGAAAAGCAAAGCTGACCAATTGGTTCTATACAGGCTTGTGGAAGGTGACCTGAAGAGATAGGTGAAGATATAATATATAAATATGATCCACTCAGAAAGGTCTGGAAAGAGATGCAAATAGTACAGAAGTTTAATTCACGACCTCTGTAGTATGTTCTGTCCCACCTCTTCATTTTTTTCCCACTTGAATTGTTTTTAATGCTGAAAATCATCAAGTCAGTTAAGATCATTATCTTAATTCAGTAGTTTATTGAAATATATTTAAACCACTTCACAGAACAATCAACCTAAGCACATGAATAACCAAAATAGTGCTCAAATGTGGTGGCTAAGCTTGGCCTTTCTTAGCTCTCCATTCCTTATTCTTTCTTTTTCAGACCTCGTACCTAAAAAATTAAAAAGTTAGTTCTGGGAGGTCTCTCTTCGATGAATATCCAAGAACACTTATAGATGGAGTAAAATAGAAAAAAATAATAACAATAATAATAGCCTAATGAACAGAGATTATTATTTTCATACAAACTTCAGAGTATTGTACATGAACACATATTCATCTTTAATCCTTTTGCTTACACTATATTCCTTTAACTTTGTCTCTTGGCATTTGCTATTTCCATTAAAATCCTGAGTAGAAACCAGTTACACTGTGAGTTGGGAAGACTTTCCTACTATATAGCAGCATTATGAATGCTAATTTAGTTGAAAAAGTGATGGTGCTCCAATTCCTTTTAGATATGAATGAGAGAGATATAAGGTTGAATGCATTTTGTGTGGATCTGAATGTCTGAGATAAGTTTGTCTACAGTTAAAAATAACCGAAGATATAATTAAAGAGGGATGTTTGCAGCAGATGTCTGCATTTTACATGCCATTGGGGATCCTATGAGAATAGATGGCCAAAAACTTGTTTTTGGTTTCAAGTGAAATACTGCTAGCTTTTCAGTCAACCTTTTCCAATTTCCCCCTTTTTTTTTTTTTTTTTTTAATTTTTATATATGAAAACAGCTGGGTACTTCTGCGTATTCTTTTGAAAGCGGAAAATTGTTTGGGACTTTTTTATTTGAATCCTCTTTGCTCCCTCCTGCGGAAAGAAATAATTAAGGACATTTTTGTTTTCTCTTGTCCAAACAAAGAAAATTGATGAACATGACAAAATTTCCCATAGTCAATAAAAAGAATATAATTTCTTACTGAAAAATGTAATAAAATAAATTTTCCAGGCACTTTCATATTATCTAAATGACAGAGCCAGACTTAAAAGGATAGGTGTGTAGAGGATACAGATACCTTTAAAATTGTACATTTCTTTCTTGCCGCTAGAGAAAAGAGTTACTTTGATTATACTCAGCAACATGCAGAACTGTAGGAACGAATCACTACCATAAAATTGGCAAGCTTTTGTTCAGGTGTATAGCAAAGAATACAAGGTATGTTCCACACCTGTAATTTTCAGTCATAGAGGTTTTAATCATGTGAGATTTAACTGTTCTGGCTTCCAGAAAAAAAAAAAAAAGAGTTTAGTTAAGGTTGCTGTGCGGGCTTATGTTGTGAGTCCTTCAGATTTTCTGCACAGATCCAGGTCCGTGGTTTAGTCTTTGAAGCTGGACCTGTCTTCAACACAGATGTTCCGAGTAATTGTTCTTACAGATATGTCTTTTTATAGAGAAAGCAGGATGCCTTGTTGATTGGAATTTATGCTTTATAGTAATACTGATTCATCCCTAGGTATTTCTAGCATACCACTGATTTTAAGCACAGTGGAGAAGAAGCTGTATCAGATCCTGAAATTCCCTTGGGGAAACATTTTTATCTAACATTAACATTGGTATAGCACTTATTCCATCTAGATCAGAGTTTAATTGCATGTGAAAATTGAAAAGATGTTGTCACATCTCTGCATGATGCACTTTTATTGAGTGAAGAAGACTTCCAGAAAAATTATCACAATTTGTGCCAGAATAATGGCAGAGTGGAAGAGTGTAAACATCAAGTTTCATGATCTTCTTTAATTAACCTGAATCTTCAGGTGGCATTTGCAGCATTTGAGCAGTTTTAGTTGCCAAGAAGAATATATAAAAATAAGGGAAAAAGCCTTCAACTATTATGAGCAGAATCTCCCAGTTAGCTACAGAGGTTTCACATATGACCTGCCTACAGCTTTTACAAAAGTGGTATTTGTGGTTTTGAGGGAGAAGAAAAGGCCCCTAGATACTCACTGATATTTGTGAATTATATTCTCTACACCCAGATCACAATATTTGATAGAAATAATTTTGTTATATTTTTACTTTTAGTGTTCCATTTCTACTTTTTTCTTTCATTGTTTGACTTATCAGAAAACAAGTGTTATCTTGCTCTTTGTCTAATATATGATTATTTCATATGCTATGTATGACACGAAATATCAGAGAAGTCATATAATGATTTACCACATTACAGGGTCTCGTAGATTAGACCTCAGAGCTCATGTGGTTAAAAATCTTCAGCCATATTGTTTCACTCTTGCAAAATGCTGATTCAACAAAACTAAAAAAGATATTGCAGGAACTTAATGAGTCAAGCAATATCTCTGAGAAACTTTTTCGATGTGCTGTTCCTGGTGGGCAGAACTTGCAGCTTTCAGTCGTTCCCTTCTGGGTCAGAGGCTCTGTTTTTTCTATGATGTGTTGCTTTTGGCAGTTTAATGTGCTTTCAACATTTATGAAAACTTTCCACACTTCAGTCTTCAGTTGCCTAAACTTGAACCAACTAGTCTTATAGTCTTTAGACAAACTTAAACTACTTCGACTACATTTAGAAGTCTAAGTTAATTAGCTGTGGACAACTAAACTTTAAACACCAGGAAGTAGATTGAATCCAAAAAAGGAATATCAGAACAAAAGAACCATTTTGAAAATTAGCACATCAATATTTCTGTATATAAAAATGGAGTATGAACTCTAATATCTCAAAGTGCTATGCATTTTTGAATGATTACCATTTCACTTATTAATGTTGTTTACTTGTTTAATAATTTAACTTATTAAAAAAAGCCCATTTTTCATTATTTCGGATATAAGGATGCTTGGCCTTTTTTTTTAGAAAATCAGATTGAGTTCCTGAGATGACTGTAGCAATGTCACTTCCCTGTGAAGTGCATTCATCCATGCAGGGCAGAAATAAAAATGCACCCACACAGAATATTTGTTATTAACATTCTGTCCTCAGATTCTTTCAGAAAAGCGGCAGAGATGGTTCAGATAAAATTGTTGTTCTATTAAAGTCAATAATAAAAGCCTCTGTCTTTTTGTTGACTTAAATACACTTCAGTCTTAAAAATAAATGTTTGATTACACATGCACACACACAAAATCTGCTCTTCTGCATCACTTCTGATATTTTAGAGAGTTTTGTATATTTAGCACTGCTTTTTAATTATAATTGTGCTAATTCTGATATAGAACCTAAACTGATCCCAGAAAAAGAAGATTCCAGTCCTTCTCTCTACTAGTTGCTTTGGAACCATTTCTTATGAAGGTAAAACACTGGATGAAAAATGTGCCGTTCTATTGACAATTTGTTCTTTTATCACTGCATGATGAATATGACACTTCTTTTTATTTTAGTCCCAGAATCTACTAAATCCTTCTAGACATAAAAAAATATACAATTGAACTTGCAGTTTTGCCATTTGGTAATTTAAGACATTTTTCTCAGTCAAAACTTATTCTAAATTAAATTACTTTTCTTTTTGTTAAACTATAGTCTAATTATAAAAATAAAGCCTGAATACATTCTTAAGACAACATATTAAGTGGTTCTGCAGCTTAACTTTTTTTTGGAACGCTTGTGCACTTCTAAGATGAGTAGTGTAGGTAAGAGGAAATGTTTAAGATTAGGTTCCTGTATAAATTTAATTAGAATTTTTTTTTTGAGAAGTTTTCTTTTTAACAGTATTTTTAATGAATCTATGAGATTAAAAAACAAAGTATATTCGAAGGAAAAATATTTTCTATTTTGAGATACAGGAGACTGGTGTTGAAATCCTTCCTTTCTTTGTTCTGGTTGTCAAGTCAAAACAAATAGTTTTTTTCAGCATTTAGGAACTTGGAGGGAATTTAGAGAAAATATCTTTCCCCAGATGTTAGCCATTCACTGTTTTGGAGGGTTGTGGGGTTGCTTTCTGGTTGATAGGTCTTCATAACTTTTGTTTCACGACCATAGCAATAAACCCCATTCTCCTGCTGGGTCTGATAGCTAGACAAAAACAGTGGGTGTCACCTGACTCTACATATTATGGCACATCAGACAATCAGTCATGTCACTCTATTCTGGTTTTATAGCAAACAGAAAAAATGCACCCGTCCTGGACAAAATTCCTTTCAATCCAAAAATAGATGTGTGTATAAATGACTACTATAAGAGTCCCGATAACTTCTGCTTTCTCTTGAAGGTCTATGGTGCTTCAGATCTTCTCTCATTCAAGAGATGATTTACAGCTCTTCAATTACAATACATAACAAGTATGAATTGTAGTGATTGTGTTAGCAGTTTTAAAAATGCTGGTAATCTTCATTTGTCCAAGGGCAGGAGAATGTAGGCATGAACGAGGAGATATTTGCAGGGCTAGCTGCTGGTTTTTCCTCATGCCTTGCAGGATTTGGAGCTCTGTATTCAGCAATGAAAGGCCAAAAGGTATTTCAGGTTATGTATTCTAACCTCTATCACTTCATGTCTTTAAACTTCACCTATGTTGAGTATCATAAGTTGTATGTAATGTACAGATATCTTTAACAGAAAGTATTTTTCAGGAAGGAATCCATTTTCATCGTGCTTTCCCCCTTAGACAGTGCTTGTACGTACAGAGCACAGGTATGTTATTGAGCAGCTTGAAAGATAAAAAATTTAGTTCTGGTGATATTTTTATGTTCACCTCTTTTGAAGCTGCCTCAAAATCAGGGCTGAATACTTGCTTATCTTTCTCATACAAAGACTCTTGTTCCCATGAACACTGGGTCCTAACAAGTTAAAAACTATTCTGCTTAATTGCTGACATCATTACACTGAACATGTCTGTCATTCTGTCCCATTGTTGAAAATCCATAAACTTAAAACCATTTTGTGAAAGAATTAGCAGAACAAATATGACTCAGCATTAGATTGGTGTAGCAATTTTAATTCCAAGTGTTAGATTAGCACAGCCACTTTGTCTCATCAAGATCAAAGCCAAATCCCTCCTTAATCATCACTGTCCTTTTTTTTTTTTTTTTTAAGCTTAAAGTGGACTTTACTACATTTTGGGGATGGAATGGGAAGGGAATTTACTGTATCCTGAACTGTTGGCTGTGGGCACCAAATCTCTAACTGGTAATTGTTGTCCTGTAACAAAATAAAGTGAATTTGTGTTAAATTATTCACCAAAAAAAAAAAAAAAAAAAAAAAATCTGACATTTCCCATCCAACTCTGGAAGTAAAAGCTATAAAATAAGTCATTTGTAACTGAACTTGCTGCAGACCCTATGTACATAATCAGAAAAAATGCTGCCAGTGTGTGATTTAAGCAAACAGAGGAGACTAGGTAAACTCAGGAAAGTGACATTGGAAAGGCATAAAAGGAAATGTAATAGCTCAGGAACATAGAAATAAATATTTTATCAATGCCAGAAATAAAACTGGAAGGACTAGCAAAGGTGATCAGAGAAAAACATGATTGTGTGAGAACTTCAAATGTAGAGTATCTTAAACTGAAATGCAATTTTATGGTGTTCCGAAAAAATATTTAAAAAAATAAAGATCTGAGGGGAACACAAGTGAAGTTTTCAACTACATAATGTTGTTGTAAAGACAAAACAATCTGTTCCCCACATTCAATACTGAGATAACAAGAAGCAATGAATCTAAATTGTAGCATACTGGAGATTATGACAATGCACTAACAATAAAAATAATGAAATACAAAGTGAGTTTGCTTAAGATGTTGTAAATTCTTTATCACTATATGGCTGTAAGAATAAATATCTGCCAGATCTGATGTAACTAGAGCTTACATTATTCTATCTGAGGAGACTGGATGCTGTGAATTCTGAAGAACTATTTCAACTCTATTTGTCCACCATTTTGTGTGTCTGAAAACTCTTTGGAGATGTAAGTTAACTCAATTTCTTTTTTGTTTTTCAGCAACTGTGTATTATTTTCATCTATTTATTATAAAATTCATCCATTAATTATAATATTTATTAGTATGCAAGAAAATTTGAGTAGGAGGAGAAGGAATATGAAGTTACCTTACTATGCACAGCAGCTGGCACTTCTCAATGAGCTCTAGCCTATTAGTAATAGCTGACTTTGAACATTCATATTCATGTTGCTGAAGAGTCCAAGAAGGACTTCACTCTCAGTTTGTCTTCAGACTGATAACTGGGTTGTCAGTCAGCTTGGTGGATCCCTGAAATACCACTCAATCAAATGAAATAAAATTGAATCTCAGATGATGTAATGCTAGGATTACTGTGATCACTGGAAAGAGAACCAAGGCTTCTAGGCATAGAGCCAAGTATCTACAGACTGTTAGGGATCTAGACACTTTGCTCGTAAGATGGCCAATAAAAATCTGTGATTGTTCTCCAAAATGACAGCTCAGTGAAAGCTCAGTGAATAGCATATGTCCCAGCCCTAGGAAAGACCTTTAAAACAAAGACATGATTTAACAGATCGATGCTTTAAACTTTGGGGATGTGATGGCAACAAGAGTCAACATCAACAAGAGTGCTTGTAGATGTCATTGGTTCACTTGGGATAACAAAGTCTATTAGAATTAAATACACTAATCTTAACTGAGAAGCTGCTCCCAGCAGATGTGAAAATGGTAACTGGATTCAGCAGTGGTGCAACAGTCCTGCTATGTGGGAGAAGATAAAGGTCATACAATTTCATTATGTGTAGGATGTATATGAGCATGAAGTATCATTTCACTGAATAACAAAAATCAACATTAAAATCTTGTATTTACTTAAGCTGTTCTAATAGCTCATATCCTATGAGCTCATAAAACTCATATCAGTTTGCTTACAGATAAATCGATAATGTTCTCCTTTGAAACTATGAACTGAAATTATAAAATTCTCTAAGAAGAGTACTCACCTACTATTTCTTTTAAAACTCTGGTCAATATTTTAAGGGTATAACTGCAGCATTCCAACATTCACAGTTGTGTTTTTCCTCATTTGAACTTTGCCTGCATATCCTTCAATAATTAGCTTCTGGTTATGACTCTTTATGAGATTTTTTTAGTTCACTTCCTAGCTCATAAATCACATTTTTTTCTCTTCCTGCAGTATTCTATTGCTGTTCAAATACTCTTTCATTTTATAACTTTGTTTTCAGTTGCTTAGATTTCTCTCATTATCCTCCAGGGTTTCTGAAAATTGAGGTCAAGTAAGCTTGTAGAAAAAGGTGCCTCAAAATATACTGTGCCTTGTTGACAGATAGAGAAAACTGCAACAGATTTTTACAGCAGAATTTGTAATTTAATCTCAGAAATTTAGAGACTATTATTGAATAAGTCCTTCTTTATGACTAGGCCAAACATTTAAGTAGATTTTCCACTGTCCTAAAACAAAACAACTCAGTCAAACTGAAATATCAAAGGTTAATGCTTCTAGTGTTGGAAGTCCTAAAATGTGATCCTCCTTGATAATCTCCTGTTATTCCTTTGTGAATCCAGGTGCTATTTGTTTCTCATGAGCTCTTTGTACATTTTCAGTTCTGAGAAAAAGTTGGGCTGGATGCTCTGAGGTTCTAAGTGGTTTATGGAGCAGGCTAGCACATTACCACATTTCAGACCAATAAATATCCAAGCAAGAGGAAAAATAAACCAACTGCTCTCCTTTAGCTAAGATGCCAAGTCTTAGCTCCATCCCTACTGGAAGAAGGTCATCCTTCCAGACAGGAAGGTCTGTGTGGGACCACAGGATTGTCTTTTCTCAGGTCCTAAGTTGGTAGAGGAGCTATCTTCATCATGCTGCCCTAGTTGTTGGTGACATGGAAAGGACCACTCTGGAAAACAGAAAATTCCCTAATTTTCCATAGCTGACCTACACATGTATGGCAAAAGTAACAGTCTTAGGTTTTTAAAAGGAAAGTCATATTACTGTCCTAATATTCTCAGTTTTAATGTGTATGTTTGCTCTCATGTGGTGGAGACACAGTGATGTATCTGTTCTAACTATAGATTTGGCATTTTTAACCATACTAGTATTATATGTAGATCTGGTTCTTGTTGTGAGAGTTCTGTTCTCCCATAAATACTGAAGGATTTGCAGTAATATGTCAATACTTATCACAGTGTATAGGAAGCCAGAGAAAAAAACATATTAGAATATAAACACATAATTTTAGTAATGCTTCTTGCTTACATTGTTACAAGTCACAGTTCTTTCCACTGTTTTTATAACAACTTATGTAAATACATAACTACATTTATTACTAGAGGAGAACAATCTGCTACCCACTTCATATCTGTTATACTGTCATCAGGAAGAAAGGACTCTCTTCTTTCTTTCTTTCTTTCTTTCTTTCTTTCTTTCTTTCTTTCTTTCTTTCTTTCTTTCTTTCTTTCTTTCT
>JAVCKT010021056.1:4888-16244 GCA_032273925.1 Rhynchotus rufescens
CCCAACTTGCTGCAATGCAAGTGTCTCCAGGAGGCAAGATACCTGGCCTGCCCCAGGGGAACCTCGGTGCTGCTGTATCCCCTACCAGCATCCACGCAGACAAGAGCACAAGCAGCCCTCCACCCAAAAGCAAGGTAGGGAACCGGGCCCCGGCACACGGCGTCTCTCACAGCGTTGCTGTTTGCGCAGCCCCTTTCTGAGTGGTACCTGGGTACCACACAGTCCCAGGCACCTTTGTTCTTGTGACGGCTTTAGGAAATAAGACAATTTCTTCCATGCCGTTTTTACAGTAGGAGAACAGTGAAGTCAACAGTGAGTACCACCTCAACCAAGATGCCATGGATTCCCTTGCAGTGCCATAGCCAACGGGCTGTTGCTTCTTCCATCTTTAGTAACAGGCAGCCGGTGGAGGTCAGTGGCCTCCTGTGCCAGCATGCAGCTGTCAGTGCCATCCTCGGAGCTAGGCTAGGTTAGGTTAGCTAGGCTAGGTTAGCAAAGCATCAGCAAAGGATGGGAAGCAAAGGGACATCTTGACAGCAGCCAGATTGTGTCCGGGGGTTCAGTGGGAGTCTATGGAAGAATGAGTATCTAAATCAGTGTGTGTTGTATCATAGAGCAGGCTTGAAACTGTTCATAAAGTGATTAACTCTTACTCGTGGTGGTGGCTGGGCAATTAGATCCTTACCGGTTTAAGAGGTCGCTACCAGTGGATGACAAGTTAGTTACAACGAGAAGCAAGACACAAAATATGCCCAGCCTTTCTTTGCTGGCCCAGCAGAGGTAATTCGGGTTCTGTGATTTCTCACCAAGTTGCTTACATTGCAGTTGATGAGATATATAATTGTTTCCTGTACGTGTTGAAGGTCCTATGCAGCAATATTTCAACATGTTGGCGTCTGGACTGAGTAAGATGGTTGAAATCAATGTCCTAAGTTAGAGACAAACATTTTCTTCCCTTTCTGCTATATCAACTGAACAAATGCATGTGATAAGATCTGGTGAATATTGTTTTTATTGTTTTCATCTTTCATTATTGCTCACCCAAAAGTACTGTTATAGGTTTGATTCAGCAAATTTTCCCCTTTTTTGTTGTTCTTGTTGCTGCTATTGTACTTGCCCATAAAATGACTGCTGAAAAATCTGAACTAGTCATTAAAGGTTGTTTCCAAAAGGAACATACTGAATTTGCTTTCTAGGTAGGACTCCACCAGTGGCAACAAATGGGACTAACCGAATACATAAACATGCCTGAAGTCTTTCAGAATCAGGTCTATACAGAAAAAATTCTCTAAAGAAAAATTTCAAAAGTCACTAAATTATTTTGAAGCATGCTGCTTAATGGGATACGTGTTCCTAAGTTATTTGCTTTTGAAAATGTCAGTTGCTGTTACTGTACCTCTAAAAAACTTATTTTTTGAGTTGTTTCTGTGTTTTGCTAAAGACCATCTTGTTAAATCGGTAGAATAAGATGTGCTCAGTATATTCCACAACAAAACTCAGGTAACTGGTCACAACTGAATGGCAAATATTAATGTTTCAAAACAGCTGGTGAGAATTTAGCTGAGGAATTCAGGGAAAAAGCAGTCCCATTAAAGTGACAGCAAGAGCTTGGTAAAAATGTGTCCTTTCTTTTTGTTAGTGTCCTCTGGAGCGCTGTTCATGTCCTTTCTCTTGTCAGAAAGGATTCCTTGAATTGACAGTAGTGTCTTCATTTTTACCCTAACAGTAAAGTGGCAAAGATTAAAAATAGCCAGACAAATAAATAATGCCATTGTCAGCTCCATGAGATGTATGCTCAAAGAATAAAAGAGATGAAACTAGATGGAACTAGTGGCTGTTGAGTTAATGGATCCAACTTAGGCTCTACGCTTCCTTTCTTCTCTCCGCGCTACAGACTTTCTGACTTTCTTAAGTTTGTCCTTGGCTTGGCCTCCTCTTTTGTATACTGTGCAGCTAGGAATCACAAAGTCAGGCAGTGTTTGATGGTCCTTTTTTCCCTCAAAATGTCATGTCTATGGTTAATAAGAGATTTTTGTGCATTTTACAAGGGGTTTTTATGTGTGCGTAGTGGCTTACTAGATGCACTACACTTAAAATCCCCATGTTGTTTTTGGATCTTGCCAGCACAAACAGCCTGTCTGATGAGATCTGAGGGGACCCAGTATTTATTTTGTGGCAACTGTAGGGCTGCCATATCTAGTGGTAACATCAAGCACAACCGTCTTACTGGCAGCTGTCAAAATCGGCTCTGTTCCCCCGTGTGTTTTGTTGCTTTTTCCTTTCCATAGGTGCTCAGCGCCATTGGCTTGCAGCTCCGTAGAAGGACACAAACAAAACTTATTTGCAAATTTAGAAAAAAAGAAAAAAAAGAGTGGGCCACGAGGAAAGGAAGGGGGCTCCAAAAGGCTGTAAAATCGTGCAGCGTGAGCCCTGTGATGCATGCTGTTTTCAATCTGCTGCGTGCCAGTTGGAGGCTCCGAGAGAGAGCGCGAGAAAGAGAAAGGATAATGCTGAGAAATGATAGAGTGGCTGTGACCTCCAAGCTCAGCCTGGAAATCCAAGACATTGATTTCACTTAGCATTCCTGCTGAGAAATCCGGCGGAGTTCAGTTGTAATAAAAGAACAAGATTCTGTTCTAATGGTAATGGCGTATGACAGACATATCACTTTGTCTGTCCTCGGCACCGGAGAGAGGGGAATTGGAGAAAGGTCACCTGACCTGCCTGTGGTGTTGTGCGAACGCTACGCTGAGCTTTGAACTCCAGCCTGGAAGCACCATTATTTATCATACTAAATGGCAAAGGAACCTTTCTAGTGCCTACAGTAATTAGAATAAAGCTTACACAATAATGAAATGGCCTGGCTTAGAAAATACACTGGTAAATCTCTGCAAGTTGCAGGGGCTGGAGCTTGTGTGTGGAAACCGTGCACCTTAGCTTGCCTCTTCCATTGCTTTTTTCAAAGGCTGTTTGTGTTCAGCATTTCCCAAAGTTTATTGTGCTCGCTGCTTCTTTAAAGCTGTTGCTAAGGAGTATCTGCCTGAGCTTCACAGCCTTTCCCCCTCCCAGCAGCAGCCTGATCCGTGAAGTTAATTCCTGGTGGTCTTGCGCGGTGAGTCACCGCACATCAGGCTCCCACAGATGAACAGCTAATGCCTCAGACAAGCTTGCAGTGGATGCTGTTTGCCGAATCCCTATTTTCAGCCCACAGTTTACACTGGCGCCGCTTTGGAAATACACTCAAGTGTTTGGAGACAAGGAGACAGCCTTACCTGAGAGTGTGTCAAGCTCCTGGCAAACATCTAGGTCACTTCTGAAAAGCTGTGTTTTCTCCCTCGCGTAGCACGTCAAAGTTGCTCTGCTGCTCTTTGCAAGGATTCTTCAAAGTCGGCCCCGGCAGCAGATGGAACAACTGCTGGCTCTAGAAACGCTGAGAAGCATGAGGGGGAATTTGCCAAGGATCATCCTTTAAATCTAGTAAGACTTGAGCACATCCCTGAGACTCCTCTAAGACCTTGGCAACCCCCCGTGTTGGCAAAGCTTTTATCAGTGGCCCTCACCAGTGTTTGAGCACTGTGCTGGGCAGGCTAACCTGGCGTTTTCTGTTGTCCCACTTGCCTCTCAGCAGATGTGACCTGGAATGGACGGATTCGTTCCCTTCCCAGGTTTCTGTGCTGTATCTTTCAGGAGACCATGAAGTGGAGATGCCATTACGCCGTGCTGCACATTCTGTCAGGTTTTGGTTAGGGAACTGAGCTGGTGCTGTACGTTCTTCCAAGAAGAAATCTGCGTGCCAGAAAAACTGATTTAAGAAACAGAGCTAGTGGAGCCCGTCCAAAAGCAAATGCGTGTGTCTTGCGGAAATGGATTTTAACACAGCTTCTTCTTGAGCAGTTTTAAAAACAGCCGGTATGCTAATCATACCATTCAAATTTACCAAGGCCTCCTCCACAACCCATTTGAAAGGCAACTATCTTCAATTTGCCAAATTGTGCTGGATTTCCAAAGCCTGTCTTAAGCACATTTTGCCCTTGATGCTTTAAATACTTGCATGCTGCTCAGATGGGTGCTAAAGGGGTTACATGCTCCCAAGCCAGGAGGAGAGGACTAGGCACGGATGAAGACAGGGACTAGGCCCAACAACTCAGCAGCCAGTCCCGCGATTAACTTCAAGCTTCTTTCTTGCACACTGGCACACGGGGGAAAACAGAAGTAACCTGATAAAAGATTATGTATGTCTGGACAGCAGCCCTTACCATGGGACTAGGATTCTTACAAACAGGTACAAGCCTCACGGACCTCAGGGGAGGTGCATCTGCCTGTTGAGCAAGGACAGCAGCACCACCCTCAGCAGTGAACAGGTCCAGTTCATTCCTGGCCATGTTCCTTGCCTTTTGCTGCACATATAAATAGGACATCTAGTGTGCGTGGGTGTCACAAGGTCTTATCCCTTCCTATGTAATCTTTCAAATACAGTGATTCTGGAGTAAATTTTCAGTGTAGCTTGTAAACGTAGCTAAACGATTCCCAGGATTTGATGGAGAGCAGCGCGTTGTCTGTAGCATCTGCTGAGAAACAAGAGCAATTCAGTGTGAAATGTGACAGGAGAGAATTCCTGAGCACTTTTCTTTTAACCTTGCTGCGACCTCGGCCCTAACCCTACTCACAGTTGTGTCTCCATCAATGGCAATGGCACACAGATTGTCCAAATCAATTTTTTTGTTCTTTTCGAATACTTCTGGCAGTGATGTTACGATTTGCTCAGCAGTAGCACCTGGGAGTTGTGACAAGGAAAGGAAATGTGTTTCAGACAAGCCAGAAACAGCACTAAGCGCTTGGAAAGGCACAATCAGATTCTCCTCAACTGCACTATCCAGACAAATATCAGCGTGAATCTGTAACCGAAGATGGTGCTTTTATTTTCGTGTTATCTGGTCCTCTGGTCACCAGAGTAAAGACTGGACTGAAAATCTTTCTTGTTGCTTATAGTCAGCAGCAGAATCTCCTTTTAGAGGCTTAGAGCTTGTCCCTCTGATACAGCCCAGACTGGCCATAAAAAAGCCAAACATTCTCCTTGGGGCTTCTTCTGTATTTGCAGAGTATCAGCTGACAGTGTTGCGGTTGCTGCCATATGCACCAGCCGTGTCCTTCACAGGGCAGGGTAGAAAGGGGCCCTGCTCTCTTCCCAGTAATGGAATCCCAGTGGGAAACTACCGCTGACTCACTGTAGACTTTACTGTCAATGACATCTAAATCTAGGGACATCGTGAAAAGAAGGAAACTTTGGATATGGGAATGTTAACTTGAACACAACCAAAGGTTACCCTATTTAGAAGAAAAGAAGGAGAATTATTTACTTATAAATTGAAGTGCTTATAAATTGAGAATTTGCTGTCCCTGTCAAAACTGGTGATGGGAATGTATTTACCAGTTTCAGCAGGAAAGCTTTCTTGACTCAAGTTAAAAATATAGTAATTAAAAAATTAAAAAAAAAAAACAAAAACATCTAAAGGGAAGGAGAGATAACCCAGGATGACTTTGTAACAAGAACACTCATTTAAATGATATTTCTGATTGCACTACAGGCAAATTGTGGACTTGAACTTCATTTTAGATGACTACCCTAAGCAACCCAGCTGTTTGGGGGTCTTTGTCTCCTCTTTCTTCACCTTTCTCTCTTGTATGCTAGCACAGAATGTGAAAATTTATGTTGGGGGAAAATGTTAAGCTCCATTACATGCATACCTGCAGCAGTTTACTTGCCACCCCAAGCTACGACTGTTGCAGAGGTCATATAGATTGCTTTTATCCTTAGAGCTTCCTTTTCTGATCACCCAGTTTTTCATGATTGAACATGTTACAGGAAGGTAATTAATTTTAGCTCTACAGATGATGGCTACGTTGCTGTTCATATGTAGAAGGGCATCAGTGTTTCCCCTTTGTAACACTCTTTTAATTATGTAATGCTATCAAATATTTTTAGAGATGTGAGCTGACTGTTCTGCATGGCACTGCAAAGTACTTCAGCTATAAAGAGGCCTGTTGTATGATAAAGAGGACTGGTCTTGGCAGTGTACAGCTGATTAACTGGTGTGACTGCATGTCCTGGATGGGGCCAAACTCTTTTTTTCTTGTCTGTGAAGTGCTAGAGAAGAGAAAAAGGTGCTGTGCAAAACTAGCACATTGTCCATGTGACTTTGTAATCCCAGTGGCAGTTATTGTCCTCTTTATTGATCAAAGAGCTTGGCAGCTGCTGAATACATTTCCAGGCAGGAGGAAATTAAGGTATCTTTACTTTCAGCGGAGAACTGGGGTATTTTAAAGTGGAGGGTTTCCCAAAAGTAATGCAAGATACAGCATTCCTGGTAGGAGGTTGCTGTGTTTACCGTAGGTTTGTCTCCAAGACTTGCATTTCAGGTTTGGGGAATTTCTGGGCTGGACACAAATTTTTATGTGCCATTGATTTAAAAATCCTTGCAAATGAATCCAGTAAACTTTTCAGCACCAGAGCAGCAGTTAGACCTAGAATATTATTACTAGGTGATCTCTAAAGGTCCCTTCCAACCTTAAGAATTCTGTGATTCTATGATTATAAATCAGTGCATTCAAAACATTATTCAGCACTTTCATTACCCTGTCCCTTTGTCAGTCCATTTAACAGGTAAGAAATAGCTGTGAAACAGTTAAGAGGTGATAGTATGGAGGCAATAATATATAGGGAGCTATAAATGGCAGGGAGACCTTTTCTGTGCTATATACTATTTGGTACGTGTTTAAGATCTGTGTTCATTCTTAAATAGAGAGCTTGTCGCTAATTGTCTCTTCACCTGGCAGCCTTTTTTTTCCTTGCTGCCCTATGTTCCAACTCCCAAATAGCAGAATGTGGAGCGGGATGGGATCTTGGAGACTCCTTTTCTCTTCTTTGCTCTCCTCCCTCCACATGACAGCCAAGCGAATAAACAGTGACTTTTTACACTGCTTGCCTGAGCGCAGTGAAATGGTGTGTGTTAATGGAACTTCTCTAGATGATTTTTTTAAATAGGAACTGTGTTCTGAACAATAAAAACAGTGTTAATAACGGCATCTGAACAACAGCAGCAGCGGCAACGGGAGGGACTAGCACAGCATTCCTGCTGCTTTCCGTGCCTCCCCACCTTCCCACAACGACATTAAAGGCAGGGCCGGGCCCCCGGGATGCTCTTTGAGAGTAACTTGCTGCAGTTCTGGTCCCCGATACCGCGTCTCTCTGGCAGGAGCTGCTCTCCCAGGCAGAGCTGCCAGCCCTTGCAAGGCCCAGCCAGTGCTTTTCATAACAAAAACTCAGAAGAAACCGTAACAAAGAGGAAAGAGGAACAAAAGCCCTCTGAAATGTGTGGTTCGCCAAACAAAAGCGAGCCCCACAAATGAAGCAAGACCACTGCGTTTCTGGCAGAGAGGCCCTCAGAGAGCAGGCAGGGAACAACAGGGATGTAAAACAAAGGGGTGGTGATTAAGAGGCACTCTGTGCTTCCTGCAAGGGCCTTGCTTACCTTGTGTGAACCATCCCACGATCCACAAAGTTTCCTAAGTGGGAAAGGTTTGGGGTGGAAGGGAGGAGAGGAGCTCGGGCAGACAGGGAGTAGTTTTCAGCCTTGCTGGGTAACGCTGGCTTCGCAGTGACACTGCAGGCCGAGACATTACACCATGCACTATTATTTTCAAGAGGCAGCCACTGAAATCAGATCCCGTTTCAGGTTCCCTCAACATTCAGGAATGTTGGGACCTGACGATTTGGTTCAGTTGTATGTCTTATTTTGTTACTTAGAAATATTTAGGCACTTCATATTTCTCTAGAAGCCTTATGGTGGATCTGCCCACCTAGTGACACTTGGAGGAAGGAATTTCAATAAGGAAGAGCAACACTTCAAAGGAGACCTGGGGAACCCCAAGCAAGAAAACACTCTCATGTTCTCACGGGATGTTTTTTTTCCATGTCCATAAGATAGCTGTTGTGCTGATGTACTCAGTCCCAAGGTAGCCGTGAAAGTGTCTGGGACTGACGGCATGAAATCTGGAGCTGCGTCAAGAAACAGTAAACATTTGATTTTCCTGCTTGCTGTTGTTTTTGTCACCCTCACCTTTCATGTGGACTTGTTTTTGGGGGGGATAGTTGGAGAATACTTAGGAGAGATTGTTTCTCCTGCAGAAAGGACACCAACCATGAGCAGATGTTCATATGTGAAGTTCAGCTTGAGGGGAAGTCAGCCTTTTTCGTAGGGGGCTGCCAAATATCAGAACATCTTTCACAGCACTGAAAAGATGACGGACCGATACCAGCTCCAAGTTTAAACGTAGATCACAGAAACAGCCAGTTACTCTAGTATTGCAATAATTTCTAGTTTCCTTCTTGATATGAAATTCCTTTCAAGTAAAGTTCATCTGTCTTTTATTCCAGAGATTTATTTTCTAGACCCTCCAAGCTGTTAGACACTCCAAGTCAAGGAATATGCTTATTCCAGGAACACAGACTTGTGCAATGTACTGCCCTCATGAAGTAGGAGACAGCCTGAAATGGAGCAAAAGATTCTGATTCCATAAGATTCTTTTATAGGGAAGCCGGATGCCTCAATTTAGGAACTAATTTTTCCCTTTGAAAAAAAGTTCAGGTTCAAATGTTTAGGTACTTTGTGGAATAGCTCTATAATGACAGTAAAGTCCATAGGCTGCCATGGCAGGCACGTCCACAGGACTGTAGTGTAGCTACCTGCCACTAAACATAGCACTTCTCAACACAGAAAGTAAATTTCTGAGCTGTTTGTATCAAATTTTAATACGATCGGTCTGGTAGCTTCCAGAAGCTGCCTGCGTTGTCTGCTGAGAGTGATTTCTTCCACATGTTACAGGCTAGATTTGAAATTAGCTGCTCTTGACACGTTCAGACAGAATGCAATTTAAACTAAGCATCAAAGAAATCTCATTTGCAGTATTACTGTACCCATTGCTGCATGATTAACATTCAACAAGGAAGCTCTACAAACTCCTTTTTTTCCTTCTTTTTTAATCTGAAACATTTTAATCTGTAATCCTTGGTAGCTGTGAATAGTTGAAGAGAACCAACATTAGCAGCAGAATGGAGAAGGAATCTATTTTATTTTAAATTTCAGAGAGACAATTTCTTATAGATCAGTATAGACCCTAGAATGATATTAAATGCTTGGCAAACATTGCAGTGAAGTTTCTGAGAACTTTGCATATGTTGTGTGGCATACATTACAAATTGCAGCTGCTGGAGCCATGTGAATGTGTAACAATCTCATTTAAACAAAAAGCTTCTGGCCATTGTGTCTGAAAGGTAGAGACAGGTATAAATGTATGTCAAAGACTTAGAGGGCAGCTAACAAATCAAATGAACCTAAGACTTATTATTTTAATCAAGTAGCCTTAATTTTCAGAGACAAATCTAAGAAGACTGCATGTTTGCAATTCTGCAAAGGCCTAAACATCGTTCAGCTGTTACCTTTTTTTGGCCTGGTAAAACTGCTTTGAGAGTATCCAGAGAGGGTAGAAATTAAGTGGCAGCCAAACTGAGGCAGCAAATCATTTTATTTTCTGACATTATTAAACAAAGGCTTGTGTATGAAACCAGTTAGACAATTTTGATCCTGATTGTGTACTTTTGGCTGTACATTGATTTCAAATGTAACTCTTTTGTTTGCTTGTTTGTTTTAACCAATGATCAGTTTAGCTTCTGGTTGTTTCATTTCAGTTGCTACTTTTTGTCTTGTTGTTTTGAGGCAGGGGAAGATAAGTTGATATCCTGACAGATGTCTTTGAGAAAAAGAATCTGGTTGAGGAAGAAGTATCTTTGTTAAAGGATTGCTCAATATCTTGATGAACTGAGTGCCCGGGGGAGAAGCCCTGGTCTGCTATGGGAATGCTGGACAGAAGACTCCTCAATTTCTGGTCGTGAGGAGACTACAAGAATGTAACTTAGCATTTCATAAGTTATTAGTATTTCCTGAACTTTTTTTGAGTGGATGTGCCAGCACCTGCTAGTGGATTTTTAAAAAATGGGGAGTGTTTTTAATGGCTGTGTGTGTTTGGAAGCGTAACACATGGGTTCGTACGGGCTCTGAGCTGACATGCCAAGCAGTGACAAGTCACGTCATGAATCAGCCACATCGCGTTACATGATTTCAAGCTAACAGAACCCAACAGCAGTTGCATAGTGACAAACACAACCCAACGTGACATGTCCATGGGAAAAAATGGCACAAAAAGCTCCTTAAAGTTGAGTTTCAGGGGTACATTTATTCCTTTCCGGAGTGCTCCAGAGAAAACTCTGAAGCAGTGTACCAGAAAAAAGGAGTAACGTAGTGACAGAATTACTAAAGCAGTCTTAATTCTGTGGACTGTCAGGGAGACAACATGATTATCACAGTTCTGGAGAATACTTTTATTAATGTCAGATTCTTGTGATTTTCTCTCTTTCTAAAGGTAGCTCTCTCAGGGCTGCAGTCATTCCAGGTCAGTGAATATTTTCATTTGTGGCGATGCTAAGAGCTGCATAGACTTCAGTTTACAGCTGCGAGTTAATACGTTTTGAATTTAGCTGTTGGTTGCCTCAGTAAAATCTTGAATACTTCGAGTCTAAACTCTTGTTTTTTCTGCTTCACTTGCAGATCGGAATGACTCCCCTTTGCGCCTGTCTCCAATATTCTCAGTCTTCCCTGAAACTCTCTTGTTGTCTTTCTGGATATTCCTAGGCGGGCTTCTAATGGCCACTGAAAATCATGAGTCAGCAATTAAAACTCTGGGATGAATTAATTCATCGCAGTTTGCTTATTATTCATCACAAGTGTGCAGATGAGCTGTGCTTTCAGTGTGCTTTATGAAAGGCCCAGGCCTAATCTGGGGTCAGGGAAATTTGACACACGCATTTGGTGGAGAAATGCGTGTCAAGTAGCATTTCATTTGTGCTAGCAGAAGTTGAAGTGGTGTCAGAGGACTGTTTGCCCACTACATTTCATGTCTGGATTTAGAGTTCCTAATTTCACAGCCTTAGAAATGAGAATTTCTCTGCACAGAGTGAGTCCTGCCAAAGAACTTCAGCTCATCAGCTGAATAATGTGATATGGTAGGAGCTTGGAGGGGGTTCCCGAAACAAGTGAAGTTTTATTGGGGCCAGTGTGTGAAGAAGAGTGCAGGCACATCGTTCTCATCAGCTGGAGGAAGAAGGTAGCTCAAAGAATATGAACAGGTTGTTCCTGGCTTCACGAGTGTTTGGGAAGTCTCAAAATATTTCACAGATCACAGAATGGCTGAGGTTGGAAGGGACCTCTAGGGATCATCTAGTCCAACCCCCTGCTCCAGCAGG
>JAVCKT010021056.1:18053-56696 GCA_032273925.1 Rhynchotus rufescens
TCCAGGCGGGTTTGGAGACCTCCAGAGAAGGAGACTCCACAGCCTCCCTGGGCAGCCTGTGCCAGGGCTCTGTCACCTTCACAGTGAAGAAGTTCTTCCTCAGACACACAGTGATCTCACATGCACCCTGATTTCCACGCTAAAAATACTCTCAGATCTGGAGAGCTCTCTGGGGTTTTATCAGCACAAAATCTTAAATTTCAAGTGCATGCAGTCTGTCTTGCTGCTGCTTTTTCTGCACTGCTACAAAGTGTTGTGTTTCACCCCCAAATGCTTACCGTTCACCCCATACGTGATATCATTTGGGATTCATTTTATAAATGGCTCTGGGCTCAAGCAGAAGAAAACAGGCTATATAAATATATATGTTAAGTAGTATGTATAACCAGCATGCTACTACTGGTTGAAGCGATGAAATTACCTTATGCTTTCCAAGTATCCTAGTGTCTTGTCTTGATCCTAATTAACTGGTGACATATACATTGAGTCACTGCTGTAGGATTTGTGCCCAGAATAAGTCACAGAGCATAGCAGCTTCAGTATGGGAGAAATGTGGGAGGGAGGGATGTCTTCCCTCTCCAGGATAAGATATAAAAACTGCCCCGAGCTGGCCCTGTTCAGAAATAACGAGTCGGCCTCTAGGATTAAATCTTTTTTTAAGATGTCAGCTTCTCTCTTGTATAATTCTGTGAAGACAAAGAATGTCTGAACGTCTCCATTGAGGTTATCATTAAAATAAGAGGAGATCTGTAGACATCAGCTATAAATCATCAAGAAATAGCCTGTGGGTAACCTTTGACACAGCTGAACCTCCTTGAAATGAGCCAGGGCTGGATTCATCGCCCTTAGTGAAGCTCGTAGGTAGACTAAAGGTCTCCTCTCTCTCCATATCACACAGGGTTTGCTGCTGGGAGGTGGATGTGTGCTGGCTGCGTGATGGAAATGCATTTGGATGTGTTCTTAAATAGACATTTGTTTTACGTCTGGAAAGAATAGGCCAATCTTAACAGTGTGATGCTGGGGCTATTTGAAAGGTATTTTTTTTTAAGGCAGTTGTCTTCTTTCAGCTTTACAAAAACTATTTTAACTGATTGGTTAGGCTTGAGGAACAGCATGGAATATCTATTGTGTGTGCGTGTACGTATGGAATTAACGGGAAAATGGTAGATAAAAATCTGCCTAATTTTACACAATAGATTTTTGGCATTCTTGTGATCTGACTTCAAATTCCTGCTGAGTTTCTACAGTGTAGCAGAAATACTGGTTTGTAGTTGTTAATTTTAATTTCTAAGACGAGAGGTTTTAAAAGGAGCTGAAAGTGTTCAGCATCTCATGGGGACAAACTATGAGTCTTACTAATGAATCCAGCAATTAGTGGTTCATTGTGCCTGCCAGCAATTTGGCCCTGATATTGGTCCTGGTGGTGATTTCATTTTTGCTCGTGTGAATCAGGAATAAGATCTGAGCAGTCTATTCACCAAGGAGGGCTGAATACTTCTTCTGTGCTGTTCTGCTTGTAACCTATATTCAGGACTGACAGGAGCAAGTAGCAATGGAATTACAGCATATTTCAATTTTAATTATGATTTTTATGATTAATATGCATGTTAGGATAATTATGTAAGTATAATATCAATAATACTTGCTAAACTTAAAAAGCTTTGAAGAGTGGGGTCCTCAGGCAGTTAAGTGAACATATATGTGATGCATACATGTCATGCACTTTGCGTAGAAGAAACCCTTTTCATAGACAAGAGGTGGTATTTTCTCCATAAGTAGAGAATTAGAGTAAAAGAGGGATTTTTTTTTTCTTCTTTTCTTACTTCCTGTAGTCATTTGTACTAGTGTAAAGCACTGGCATTCATATTTGGTAATATTTTAAAACAGATTTGCAAAGATGGCAGGGACCATGTGCACTGCTGGTAAGTGACTCAGTCAAGGGATGTTTGTTGCAAAAGGTAGAAATGAACCCAACTCTCTCTGGTCTGGGCATCCACGCATGACCCCAGGAATCAGCAGTAAATAAGGCACAAACGTGGCATAGGCCCTTGCCAGCAGGTATCATCTGAAGCAGTTAGGCCCTGGCTATGGCATCTAGCTATGGGTAAGGTAAAAATTTAAACTACTTTTTTTTTTTTTTTTTTTTTTTATCTTATTTTTTTTCCATGTGCACAAAGATGCAGCATATGTTTGTTTTAAACACTCAGACCCTTCCTTTGCTGCCCCCCAGGTCCTGGAGCCGCTGGTCAGATCTGGTCCTACTGCTAAAATGAGGTGGAATGAAACAAACATACACTGAGACCCAGTTGAAAAGATCAGTTTGGTTTTTCAGTGATCTGGGATGTCGTTAATAGCACACAAGCATTAAAGAAGGATGAGTTTTGTGTTGATAGTTTCCCTTTGAAAAGCTATTAGTTTGAAAAACAAATTGTCAGGCAGGTCATATCTACAGTTACAAAACATATTTTGACACTTTTCATGCAGCCTGTATATATCTATAAATAAAACTAGTGCATTTTATCTCTTCACTACCTACTTGTTTTACTGCACATGTAGCTGCCTCTGTAAGTGAAAAATAAACCTCGACTGCGCTGAGATACTCGGAGTCAGAGGAAACACAGGTGGCTTTTGAAAAGGAATTTCTTAGTCCACTCAGTTGTCCAAGCTGTTTGAAATCTCCTTTCTTTCAAGCTCTTTTGACTTGTTTCTTCTCAAGTTTTCAACAGCTGGCTTTTTTAGGTTTTTTTTTTTTTTTGGTTTTGGTTTTGCTTTGTCTTTTTTTTCCCCCCCCTTGAATCTCCCAGTCCATGCAGCTTTGCTGCTACCCCTGCCCAGCGGAAGTGGGAAGGAGGAGGGAGCTGCTGCTAATTTGTTTGGATCCGGTGCGCTTTGCTCCGTGTTCTTTTTGAAATTAATTCCTCTTGCAGTTGTGGGGTTAGAGCTGGCCGGGTGCTCCCAGCGAAGGTGTCATCCAGCACAGAGCGGAGCTGGGCGCCTTTGATCGGCGGCGCTCCTGCCATCCTGTCGCCCAGTTGAGATGCGCGTGTCTGTAGCGTTGAGATGCGCGTGTCTGTAGCACTGCTTGGCTCTGCAGGTCCTTGCGCTAATTCCTTCCAAGTCCTCCCGAGTCCTTTCAGGTTTTGCTGTTTCTGTTGCTGTTCATCTCTGCTGGAGAGCAGTGACTCCAAGCTCTTCTGGGGCAGCAGCCCAAACCCGGCCTAAAGCTCTAGCTCCACTTCTCCATCAGGTTTGTTATGGGACCCCTCAGTTTCTACCCAATGTAAGTTCAGACCATGTCCATGACATAGCCACCTGCTTTGTCCTGCAGCTTCTCTGGAGATGTATTTGGGGAGACGTATTTGGGGAGATGTATTTGAGTACCAAAACAGCTCCTAGGTCTGAGTGAGAGTGGCAGTGGCTCCCTTCTTTCTGATGCAGCTATTTTGCTCACTGTGTGAGATTAGGCAACTCATTTATCCACTTTTCTTCCTGTTTGTTTGAAAAAAAAAGGCTAAAGCTGTAGGGATAATTATGAGTTTTAATTAATATTCCTCTGAAGAACTGGAGAAGTGACTTTTTTTTTTTTTTTCCCTTCTCGCACTTTATTATGTGCCATGTATTGCAGTGGCAGCTGTTTGGAAGAAACATTCTCTTTAGGAATATGCCTTTTCCCTCCTTTCCTCCTCAATTTTGCGATCCTCTCTAATGTATTTCTTTTTTTTTTTCACTTGTTGCATAGCAATTTGCATGATTGAAAGCATGAAAAATTGGTTGCTGGCATCCCCTGCAGATCTGTGTATCTGCATTAGTCCCTGCTGACCTGTGCCTAAGTCACTCTTTCAGCTGACTTGTGCCTTTAGAGGCACTTTGTTAATAGTATTCTATGAAATAAATAGCTGCAGTGCTGATGTGGGACGTACAGTTGAACAATAATTATTAGATGTTAAAAGCTAACAAAAGGGCTCAGGTTTGGCTCAAAGCGTGGCCTAGCAAAGTCCCAAGGGGCTAATCTTTCAGCACAGGCTCATGTATATTTACTCAAATGCATCCTTCGAGTTTAGGCCTAACCTGGTAGGTTTTGTTCAGAAAAGCTTCACTAAAGTGTAGGGTTTTTTTGTTTGTTTGTGTTTTTGTAAAGGAGGCTGCAGAGTTACTCTTTTGCACATTCAGACATGCAGCATGAGAAGTGGCTTTCTCATTATGAGGGGCAACCAAATGCTGAAAGGACTTTGCTCCTGCAGCTCTGCCTCATGGTGCAAATTGTGCCTGCCAATCTGTGTATGAGATACTAAGCAAGCAAGCAAGCAACGCTCGATTCTGCTTGTTTCAGCCTGTTGGAAGAGCAAATGCAGACCGCAAAATAAGGACAATAGGAGTAAGTTACATTTTGTATGGATGAAAATGACTGCTCCAAGTTTGGGTCTGATTTGGGAAAAGCATCCCCAAGTCGTCAGGTTTTCCTGAAGGTTAGTGAGACTGAAAACTCATGATCAAGGAAAAAAATAGCATGGATATATGACACAGGCAGCTTTCCTCAAGCACATTGTGCTCTTTGCCTGTGGAGGGTACCAGGAGACCTTGCAAGGATGGTGGGCATTTTGGCAGTCCAGAACCAGCCAGAAGCTGGAAGTGTGGTTTGGAGGATGCTTCTCTGAGAAATTTTAGAATCCAAATAGATGAATTTTGAGTAAACACATACCAGTTTGCTCATTTTACTAAGTTGTAGGCCTTAATGTAGCCTGTTTGCCAAACAGGCTGCCTTCTGCTCCGTGAGACCCAGAAGGGCTAGGTCCCAGTACAGCACTTGCATTTCCTGAAGAGATTCAAGAGTTCAAGAGTTGCTTTTGCAGTTTTGCTGCAGAATTCCCATCAGTGGCTGCACGAAGTCAGTGGTCTTTCCCTGGATCATCGTTGGGTGGAGACTCCTCGGAGGAGTTTTGGAGAGAGAAGCCCGCCACAAACGCTGTTTTGAGGATGCTCACCAGCTGAAATATCCCATGTCGTTCCACGACAGAGTGAGCTGCAGGACTCAAGTGATGCTTGACCATATGCTCGGTCCTCTGTTACTTCTGCAGATGTATTTTACAGCTCTAAAAATAGAGTGATACTAAGAGAGTGGGTGCTACACAGGCAGAAGAAGGTTGCCAGGCGGAAGGCATACAGCTCCTGGGGCCTTCCCTCTTTACACACAGGTCATTTTGCAAGGTCCTCTTCTGTTCCGCCTACATCTGTTTGTGAAACTTGTGTAAAACTCGCAGAAACAACAAGGACAGATGCAAATGGAAAACAACCTGGCCGCTCTCTGATTTTCCTGTGACAAGGTCTGTGCTAAACAAAATCAAAGCTTGGGGTTTCCAGGGCAGCAAATTAGTCTCTGTAGCTACAAGCCTGTTCCCTGCAGCTAGGCTTCCAGCAAAGAAAAATGAAAGGGGAAGAAGTTAGGGACAAAGTCCCTGGAGAACGTCCTCATCAAGAAGCCCCAGTGTTGTAAAAAGACTGGAAAAAGACTCTCTGTCCCTCATACTAAAAAACAAAATGTATTAAGCTTGCGTGTTGCTGCATCACTTTAGTGTCCTAAAAGAAGCTAGTGAGAGAACAGAAACATCATGTTTGCACAGATGTGGGACCACTCATTATCTTCCTTTCTTTTGAGTCCCATGATTGGAGGGTGATCTTCATATTTGGGGAATATCAGTACAGACCAGAAGCACTAACTTTGGGTAACGCACTTTAAGTTGATAAAAGTGTGCAGCCCCTCACAGCAACACATACAGGAAAAGAGGCTCAGCAAAGCAGCACCAGAGCAAAATCTGCTCTAAGTGTAATTAGAAATTTGGACTGAGATATTTCTGCAGATAGCGCAGAATGAAAAGTCAGTGCACTTTGCAGGCCAGAAAAGAAAGCAGTGTTTTCTAATACTTGCCTTCTGCCTTATCCCAAGTGCATTTGCTTTGCCTTTCTGACAGGAGTCTGCTCTTGCCTTTCGTACTTCTTTTTGCTGCAACTCACAGGCAAAGATACAGTAGAATAAAGTGACTTCTGTGAACCTGAAGAATAATTCTGCTGTTTGTATTATCATATCATTGCTGAGATTATGGCTGTTTATATGTCTCCATCTCTTTCTTTCTGTGTAGTTAGAGAAATTTCCACCTTTGCAGGAAGGGACACATTATTCTTAATCAAAACTTGAGAACGCGTCAGGAGGAGGTGCAGCTGTAGATGAGCATTATCTAATTCACCCATCCTGTCATGTGAACATCCCTGCTTAATTTAATACAATTATTTCATCAGCGAGGATAATATCAGCAGCATGACTCATTTATACAACATGTTTCACAACTGCCTTTACCTCTCGGCTTCTTGTTATCGCTACTGAGAATTTCCCCGTGAGCGGCTCCCGAGCAGGGGGAGCGCTGGGCAGCCCTGGGGCACAGAGGTGCTGGGCTTTATCCCCACAGGGGCCTTCCTACCTCTGCTTCTCCTGGATTTTGGTTAGGCCGCGGTGGATGCGCCCAGAGCGGCCGGGCAAGGCGCTGACTGGCCGCATTGTTGCGGGCACAACAATAGCGCCATTGTCTCCCGGCCCAGACACGCAGCCAGGGCTCCGTATTTTGCATTTCTGGTGAAATGAAGATCTCCATGAAACAGGAACGGGGTGGGGGGAAGGAGGCCGCCTTGCTGGAGGGGTGGCAGCGGCATTCTTCTCGTAACCCCCTCGCCGGCTTCCTGTTTCTAACTCGTTTGGCTGCAATTTGTACTGTCAAGGTCATTTAAATAGGCAGCAATACGTGGCGAATGCGTTCCCAAAGGTCATGAAAAGCCTCTTTAGTAAAGCATGCTAGGCTGTGCTTCTGCCAGGTCATTTAAGCACATTTGTATTGCCAGTGAGATGATACACACAGCGTAGCTCATGATTTCATAATAAACTGCGCAACCTGGACCCTCAGTGTGTGCCACAGAGGGATGCGGTGCTTGGGTTTAAATTACAGTGCGATAATTCAGAACTGTGTTTTTAATACTAAACTAATCTGTTTAATATGTCAAAAGAAGCTAGATTAAAAATCCAACTAAATCATCTAGGTTCTTCTCCCCACCAGCACTTGTTTCCTTTCTCTGGTTCCTGCATCTGAGCTTTCATTTTTTCGTTCAGCTCTTGGTGTTGAAAAAGTGCCATTTTTAATACTCCATTTAGAAAGATCGTCAAAATCAGATTCCAGACTCTTCTTTCTCCATTTTCAGGCAGAAGTGAACCTTTTGTCTTAGAAGGGAATAAGTAGAGGCAGCTTGATCTGAACTAGGAAAGAGAACATTTCAACCAACTATTTGTAGTACTCATGACAAAAGCAAAATTCCTATGTCCATCTGAAATTCTGCACTGCTTCACTCTATGACCTTGATCAAGTTTTTTTTTTCCTTTTCACTCTGTTTCATTCTTTTCATTACGTATTAGTAAGCACTTTGTGTTTACCTAGCATTTTACATTTTCCAAGGACCATACAAACCTTATAAAAGCAGTGTGATACACACTCAAAGTGCCAGCAGCTTTTCTGCTTAAAGATTGTTTGTGAGGCACTAATAGAGCCTTCCATTTGAGGATTTCCCATGTCTTAAATATGGTGCTTAAATATGAAAGCTCAAAGCTGTACAAACCCAGGTGTAACGAAACTACAAAATTCCGCTCTTCAATCTCATCTTTCTTGCTGTCTATTTGCCCTCCAATGCTGGTGCGGATGGAGGCTTCCTCTGTTTTCTCCCCTCTGTCTAGAGGTCACCTGAAAAGACCCCTAGATCAAATCAAGGACCCTGAGCTCCAGCGTTGTGGCTAATGATAGACTTTCCGTTCCTGGGAAGCACAGCACCGGCTCGGCTGAAAATAGCAGCGATCCTGCTACCGCTGTGATGCAGGGGACCGGAGCCTCTGCCCCAGTGCTTCACGGCGTGCACTTCGCTTCATTAGCCCTCCATCATGTGTTTTTGCTTATGCTTTTCTCTCCACATTTATTTTTTTTTGTCTGTATTTTGTTTTGTTAGACAAATATGCTACTTTTTAAAGGAAACATTGCATAACCTTTAATCGAGATCATATTTTACTTTCATCACATCTGTGTTTATGTTATTACAAGCCTTGTGGGTCTTAATGTCCTCTGCTCTAAGCAATAATCATTTTGGCTGATATATAAATAAATGGTTGACTTTGTTTAACTCTTAAAAAATACTGACTTGTTCTTATCGATGGCATCTTAGAATAACTCTGCATGTCAAGAAAAAGCAGGGACCAATCAATACTGAGCTTCCTTTAATAAAAAGCAAGTTCAGGGAGTTGTTTTAGATTCCACGATACCACTGTATAAAGTAAAAAGTCTCTTCCAGCTGTTTAAAGATGCAAGCAACCTGGAGTGAACAAGCTACATATGATTTTTTAATTATTGCTCTTATTCGCCCTAGCTGGAAGAATGTTAGCTTGAAGAAGTTACAGTAAAAACAAAGGTAGGCCAACACAAAATGCTCCTCTTGGTTACGCAGGTGCAAATGAATAATGAAGACAGTGCAGTCCGCCTTGGTCCTTCGACTGGAATGGCACAGCATAGAAACTCATCCAGAGAGATTTCAAATTTGTGTTTGCATGAAGAGAAAAGGATAAAATGTCTCACTGAGTGCAGGCATGGAGATCCTGATGGTGCTGTTCACTTTTAACCTAACTGTAGGTAGTTTTGCCAGGTAGTTCAGGTTCAGCTAGGTAATTTTATACTCCTGTGGGATAAATGTGCGTTTCTGTTGTGGTAGAGGGGATGACTGAAATTCTTCTCAGCTCCAAATCTAGAAGAGAATTTCTAAACTCTCTGACTGAATCTTTAATGTACTTGTGTTTCAAAGTGGATGTGAAAATGCTCTTTGAAACAACAGAAGTTAAAATGTTATGAAGACTAAACGATGAAGTAATATCATTTTATAAATACATAGAGCTGCTTAAAATTGTTTACTTATTCTCCTTTGTAAGAACCAAGCTTGTGTGACCTGCGATTAATTTACCATTAGCCTGAATATGCAAGGAAAGTGAATGAAGAGGCAATCTGGGATGACATTTATCAGCTCTGGAACTGTCACTTTCTATTATTTCCACAAGACCTTATGCTTCTTGGCTCCGGAGAAGGCTGCACTGACTTGAATGAAGAAGAGCATTCTTACTACCAAGAATAGTTACAGCAGGGGCAGCTGCGTCACTGGATGCCTAGGATGGAAAGGCCACTTCCCTTATTTCTAACTTGGGTTCAAGGAGACCCGGAAGACCCAAAACCTGTTGCATGCTGGATTAGCACAAAGTCTTGCCTTCACACCAGGATAAATTAAAAAAAAAAAAAAAAAAAGAAAAAGAAAAAAGGGAATGGAAAAATTGATTGAGGAAAGGGAGGAGTGAGGGAAGGAAAGAAAAATAAACTTTCTAGGGACAGGATAGAACAAGTGCTTTGATTGTCCTAGAAAAAACAAGGCTGAAAACACTTCTAACTCTAGGAGACAGATTGGGATCTGAGCTTCAGTTGAACGGACACGGGTTTGGAGGCAGGTTCACGTTGCTTCTTCTAAATAGACAACTTTGCTCCTGGAGTATCCTAGTCTGGCACAGGATTGCTGCATTTGGATGGGTTGTTGATGGGTCTGAAATTACGCTTCTGTGCAAGCCATTTCTTCCTGCACCGCTCTGGAATGTCTTAATTGGAATAATGGAAGAGCAGGGCAAGCCCCCTTCCATTTGGCTAATACATAGGTCTGTCTTATGCCAACTCAGATGAATTTGTGCTTGCGCAAGGGAAAGAATAGCCTCTCAAAACATCAATGCTTGTTGAACTGGGATGAGTTTTGGAACACCTGCATCACCCAGCGGCTTCAGTCTGCTAGAAAACCAACAGAGCAGATCTCTGCCTTCCAAGTGCCTAAGTCACTTGTGACAATGCAATATAGACTCTTAAGACAGGTTTATCCAATGGTTTATCCATTGATTCCCCGCCTACACCCTTTTTTGTTATGCAAAAATTGCCAAGGAGAGCTTAACTATCACTTTCAAGAGGACAGTTTTGTCCACTGCTTTCCTGATTGATTTGTTTACTCAGCTTTATTTTTAGCTATGACTATAACAAAAGCATAAAAATAATCAAATGCAATCAAAGTACTTAGTTCAAAGCATGAGATAAAGCTTAGTTGCTTGTTTAAGGTAATTGAAAAGCTATACGCCAATACATAAACATTATGTTTGCAGAAACATAAGCAAATTTCTGGTGGTTTGAGACATTCCTTTATCTACATCGTACTTCCATGTACAATAGGCAGCCATAAAATTCCTTCTGTGCTAGAGCACAACACCCTCTGTGGAAAAGAATCAGTATTATATGATAGTAGTTACTGATAGTTTAGTAGTAACTGTAAAACACTCCAACATTATGAGTCTAATTCCAGTCTGCTTTGCATTGCTGTAAGTCAGAAATAGCTCTGTAGAGCTGAACCTACTTACCACTTAGGAAGATCAGAATCAACTTCTTCCGTGGCTGTAGCTGAAACAAAATTGTGCAATGGAACAGCATTCGCTTTAGGTAAAGGATGAGTTTCCCAAATTAAAGTGTCAGAGGAAAGCTAAGCTAATATGTGGGGCTTGACTCTAATACCACATGCATTATTTCGGACTACTTAAGTTAAAATTACTATTATATTGTTTCTAAAGTATCCCTTTTTCTGAAATGTATGTTTCCTTTTTCTGTTTTTCTATTTTTATGATGATCAAACAAAAGATAACTTAGAATTTTAATGTATTTCATAGCAGTGTGTGAATAATGAAGCCAGGTTTATGGGTAATTCCAATTGCCTTTAAAAAAAGAAATGATCAAATTTTTTTGGTTTTGTGTAGTAATAATTATTGAAATTTTGAAGTCCTGCTCAGAAAACGATAAAAAAAGCTAGAGAGTTTTACAGAATTATCCAGGCCATCTTTTCCAATTTTGCAGAAGGAAATGGGAGACCCTTCTTGCTTTCTTGTTCTGCTGGAAGAGAAGTCTATTTCTTACAGTATTTTTGTGCTTGCAATCCTGAGCTTTTTCAGAGGAAAACAGAAGTCAAAACAAAACAAAACAAAGCCCAAAAACCCAAAGCATACTCGCCCAGCTGAGAAGTAGAGAGCTGTTGAATTTTTAAGTAAAAAAATCTTTTCAGGTCTTACTTAGTTCGCCTTTCTGAAGCTTAAAACAAAACAATAAAATAGAACTGTAAAATGACTTTTTAAAATTTTCATTAAGAGAAACATATATCTTACTGATGAGAATAATTTCTTCAGGGACAATCCTTACATAAAAAAATGCAAATAGAGAATGTTCTCTAATCCTATCGTGCTCATTTTCCAGTCCACTGGCCATCTCAGTTCCAAAGTGGCATGACAAGGTGGTATCACAGTTGATCTTAATATATATCATAAAACCTTGCAGGTTTAGAACTTCATATGAACTGAAAACAACTGTCTTCACTTGGGTGGTATTGTGCCAACAGCCTTTTTTTTTTCTTTTTTTTTTTTAATAACATTGTTTTGTCTTCTGCTCATCCTAGGATGAAGTGGCCCAGCCTCTGAACCTTTCAGCCAAACCCAAGACATCTGATGGCAAATCTCCCACCTCACCCACCTCTCCTCATATGCCAACTCTGAGAATAAATAGTGGGGCCAGTTCACTAAAATCCTCTGTGCCAGCAACATTAGCTAGTCCTTCAGCCAGAGCTAACACAATAGGTAAGCTCACTTTTATTTGTCCCTCTTCCTGTGCACTAGTAGGTGTTATTAAAGAGCGGGCATTTATCACCCAGTGCCAGACAGTGATGTAGGAGCATCACAGTTTGACCCTAAAACTGCATTTATTTTTGATCTATTATCAGTGAAGAAACTCCTGTCTTACTTCACAGACCAGGAGGAGTCTCTTAACCTTGTACACAGCAGCCTAGAAAAACAAAAACCTGTGTTATTCAAGGTGCTGCATTGTCAGTAACGGGCAATAAATGATGTATGTTTAATGGCTTACATTAGGAAGAGACAGATTCCACTATGATAACTTAGCCAAAAAAAAAAAAAAAAAGAAAAAGAAAGTGGTGAATAAACTTTTAACAAAAATTTCCTTGCTGGTTAGAAGTTTAGAGATGCAGATAAGTCTTCGAAATATTACAGGTTTAATGCTTAGTCCACTGAAAAATGAGACGGGGCACTATTTTACCTTAGTCTACCAGACTAATGGCTAACTAAAGCAGAAGACACCCAACATATTTGTTTTAAAACTAGTTTGAGGTTGTATCTTGCAAACAGTCCTCACTGTTTTTCTGAACATCATTCTGTAAAACAATATTCCCTTTTCCTCTCGTCAAAATTGACTTTTTGTCGAAAGACCATCTAAATAATAATGGTCCTGGTGACCATTTTACAAGTACAATTTTTAAAGGAACTGTTCTTTGTGTGTCTGTATAAATTAATGCTTATGCACCCTGTTCCTAATCCTTCTAACTGAAACGTGTTATTGGAAGAAGTGATTTAATATAACCTGAATTAAGATTTCAGGATGTCAGTTGAAGTCTGGGTAGGGAATCAAATGTGCAGGTAGTTGTACCCTTGCTATTGTGGAACTTATTGCTCCTAAAACATCTCATATTGTCCACTTTCAGAGATGGCAGAAAGAACAAAAGTAAGCATAGGTCAGAGCTATTTCTGTGTCATCACAGTGCTATATTTTCTTTCTCTATAGGTCTCTCACAAGCTTTTTGTAGTTCATATTCTAACTATATAGATAACAGAAAGACCCACAGTCACATCCAGTTACAGATTCCACCGTTACCCTTCTCTTGTACATTTATTATTATTCCTAATGTTGATGAACTTTACATAGATAGAGGATATTCTTCTGTGTCTTATACAAAGGAAAATAAAATTATCTGGCTTGATATATTAAAACATGTGAATATTTTGTAAATGCCCCGTTGTTAATTGTTAACAGTGTTATTTAGCCCGGCACTACACTTGGATAGGCAACAATGCATTTCATCTTCAATTTGGGTGGCCCTGCTGCTGTCCATGTACTGAGTTTCTTCTTTTTTTTTGTCCACATTAAATCCTCTGTCTTCAGCAGAGTGAGCATCACGTTTAGCTGAGGAGTTAAGCATCTGACCTGCATCTCAGTGGCAGGACATCTCTTGTTCTCTCCTTTCCAATCTTCTTTCCCTACACACCTGATATTTTTCATAGGTGTGAGACCCCCGCAATTTACTTCTTTTAACAAAATGCAGATTTTGAAATGCTGTACCTGTAATGAGTGATAATGTAATTGGATAAAAGCTGTGAGGATGAATGGAGCTTTAAAGGTCACTCTTGTAAGAAGAATTAATGCGTTATACCATTAATAAACCATGGAAAACTGTGGAGCAAAAGATAACATACTTAAGTTATTGTTAATGACATAGAGTTCACTGCTGTATATCTCCTAGCTACAAATATAGAAAGTGACTTTTTGAGGTTGCTGAGCAGTATCACTGTGCATACTGTATATATAAGATAAGCGCTCTTTAAATGTGGTGCAGGAGCAGGACAGAGACAGGCTCCTTCTATGAAAAGTCTGTCCTTTACGGAGGACTCCAAGAAGGTGAGGCTTGCAAACACCATACGGAGCCCTTTCCTGCTAGCTGCTAGCTCAGACCCAACCAAAGTTAAAGCACGAGAAAGCCATGATTGTGTAGACACCTTTTGGTGACTGTAAAATCCCATGCAGGCCGTTGGAAGTTACCTCCCAGCTGGATGTGTGCCTTGGAAAGCCCACTCCTGCTGATAATCTCGATAGCAATTTTCACAGAGGGGCTCAGCGTTAGAAGAGGGGAGAGGCTGGGCTGCCTTTTTATCTGGAGTTCTCCCAGGAACGGGCCCTGCTTGTGGACCCTGTGCTCAATGCCAGGCAGCGCCCTGCGTGCGAGGGAAGCCGCGGGTCCCAGGGCTGCGGGGTGCACGTGGAGCAGCCAAAGCCGGGAGCATCCCGCCGCTGAGAGCGGAGCTGCAGAGCCCGGCGTGCGGCTGCGCAGCGCCCTTCCAACGCCGCCCCTGGAGCCTCTCCCTGGAGCCTGGGAACGCTGCTACAGACTGAGCAGTCACCCGTGTCACGGCTCCATGTATGACTTTAAATCCAAGCGGTTCTTTTTGGGAACAGGCATATGTCCGTGTGCTAAAAACAGAAACAACTTCTCTCTACCCTTTGCCATTATCTTCGACATCTCTATGCTAGTTTGGCAATCCTTGTAGCTAAGTGCATTTTATGTAATGCAATTCCCCTCTCTGTCAATAATTCACCACCTACCCTAAACAACAATAATTTACATTCAACTCACTTCTATATTAATCATTTCCCTGCACACCAGCATCTTGGCAGCTACTGAAAAACATAAGGAGTGCTTGCTTTTATTCACTGTCATGTGCCAAACTGTCTCAAAGATAGCGGTATTCAGGAAAAGCCAAAATAGTCTGGAGAAGGGCATGAATTCCAGTTCCTAGGCAAATTCAGCTGCATTACAGATTGGGAGTATTATACCTAGCCTAATCAAGAGCACAACCAGCTTTTAACACCACTGTTTATTTGTTTGTTTGTTTGCTTCCTTTTTAATTTATTCTGACTACGGGCAAGCTTGATCAGGAACAGATGCAAAGTGGGGAAGAAACGGAGCGAGTTGTTAAAATGGAGGTTAAAAAAAATATGCAACCGGTAGCCGTGCGTAGGTGCAGGTTGTACCCTTCCTTCTGCCGGGAGAGCTGGAATTACTCGAATTCCGCTGGCTTGGAATTACTGAACTGGGTCATTTGATAAAAGCAGCGTGGATCAAATGAATTTCATTAAAAACTCTCAGGGTTCTCGGGTATTTAGCCAAAAGCTCTCTCTTAATACAATTAGCAGCCCTCAAACTGCACAGAAACTTCTGCTTTTGCACTTTCTGCCAGACGAAGCCCAGAACGCCGCTCTGAACGTAACCTACAAAGAAACAATAAATAATAAAAACCCGCCCCTGGCCCCCAAAATATCTTCCGAGCAGGGCAGCGCTGAACTAATCGGACACGGGCTTCCTCGCCCGCAATGTTGTAAGCAGCAAGACAATGTGCTACGTTTTTTGGCAATCGGTGGATCAGATAGAAGAGTCTAGCAATACAACAAGGATGTGTAATCTGACATGATTAGACAAGGCTCTTTAGGAACAGAACATTCATAATTGAGACAAAGAAAGAGTATTAATAACACTTTCCTAACACGGCAGTTAGCCATTTTATATTTCCTTTCTTTAATCTTAGTGTTTTTCAACAAATCATGGGATTTAATAGCGTGTTTTGGCAGATTAGAGGATTTATGGCCCAGATGTTTTTTGTTCTAAAAATGGATTAGGGTGTAAAGTTTGCTGGAATCCATGGAACATGTTGAGGCAAGCCGGTCATTTTGTGTGTGATTAGTGCCTGCCTTCTGTCTCACAGTCCCTCCATCTGTCACAATTCGCCAATGGATCTGGTTAGATTTAGCCTCATGTCACAAACAGAAGTCCCTTTTCTGGGCAATTTCATATTACAGATTCATTTTATGCCATTTTTATGCCCTAGTTAAAAGACAGAAAGAAGGGTGTGCGCGTGCAGGCGCGTGTGTATATGTCTGTATGTATATGTCTGTGTGTATGTGTCTGTGTGTGTCTGTGTGTGTATATGTGTGTGTGAAGGGGGAGGGAAGTGGGGAGATATCAGCCTCTGCTTTAACGTTTGCAAAATAGACGGGGGCTCCGCGTCGCCCATCAGTATTCTATCCTACACATCACATGCAGATCTTAATAAGTATAATCTACAGTGTGCTAAAGGAAAAAGAAATGACAAAGTGTCACATTCAAAATTAAATAGTATTAGCTGTGCCGGTGATGCTTGTAACATTTTAAAAGGAAATAATGCAGTGACTACGAAGGCTAAGCCCTGGGCTGTGAATTTGCAGCAAAACAGTGGACATTTGACCTACTCTTAGCAGCATGAATAGGAGTGGGAATGTAGGGCCGTGTAGCTGTGGTTCCTTATACATTTCTGAATGACAGGTGGTGGTGGGGAGCGTTCGGTGGATGTGGTTTCTCTTCCCAGCCATTATGCATTTCATTTCTATAGCAAACCACCGCCACCTGTGGTTTATTTTAATGTATTCACAAGATTTTAGAAGGGGAAAGAATAAAACCGGGCTATTTCTAAGAGTTTGGGATTGCTGGCCTGATCAAAGCTTCCCCGAACTCCTATCCAGTTACATCCTACTGCATACAAACCACAGGACTAACCTCTCCAACGTCAGGAAAATATTGAAACTAATGGGATCAAGTATCAGGACGCTGATTTTGGCGCTGATGTTTCTCGTGGTTTGTATCCAGGTGGATCTGTCGTAGCTGTAGCAGAACTACCAAGCAAAGACAGGTTTATGGGCTCTGCCTTTTAACTCTTTCTCACTAACAGTGCTAAAGCCACAGTGGATTTCGCTGACGAAAGCTAAAGTGTTTTCTTGTGACTTTCTTTTCTTTAAGACATCCTTTCTTCTATCACGTCGTCAGGTTATTTAAATGACCACGATGCTGTTACCAAGGCAATCCAGGAGGCCCGGCAGATGAAGGAGCAACTTCGGAGGGAACAACAGGTGCTCGATGGGAAAGTGGCTGTTGTGAATAGTCTGGGTCTCAATAACTGCAGGACGGAAAAGGTCAGTTCCCGACGCTGCCGTGGTAAATGAGATCGTGTTTATCCCTGCTTACAAACACATAGCCTCTTCCTCTCCCTCTTTTTTCTCCTCTCCTTTCTCTTGCTCTGTTTTCTTCCTTCCTTTCCAATAGAATAGTGGCTTCCTTCAAAAAAGCAAGCAGAAGCAAAACGAAAACCGCAACCAAAAAGCTGATAAGAGCGAGAGACCTGGAGGTGCTTGGCAGGGGGGTGATGGAGCAGGGGGAGAGTTAAAGCCCTCACGAGAAATTTGGAGGCCACTAATTCTCTGTTCCAGGCTGTCAATATGTATTATGACAAGGTGATCTTGGAAATCTCTGGGTCTAAGTAGAAATCTTGCTTTATGGAAATGCTTACATGTGTTTGGGAGATGAGCTGGATTTGAAAATATTCAAGCTTCTTTAGGAACATAAGCTTTGCTGATACTCGGGCTCAGCTTCTGGGTATTTAGCCCTGCAAGGTTGTCATATATGATATTTTGTGACCATCGCAATGTAGCACTGTCAAGTCATGTTAGATGACTTTATAAAACTGAAAAATCAGGGAATTGACAACACAAACTGCACCGAATCTTTCCAGTGAAACTTAGAAGCAGAGGAATGTGTGGGCCTGGCCACTTTCTGCTTTTCAGTTGGCTTCCCAAGCTGCACAGTAACAAAAAGATACAGACAAAGTGAGTGTTTTCTTGCAAAGCTTGTACATGCTGTAGCTGTCACACCTGTCAAAGGGGGCACGATTTCCTGCTGCTCTCTGGAAATCCCTGGTGTCTTTCTGTGCACTGGCCCGGCTCACGGAGGGTAAATGGGCCTGCCAGTCCTTCAGCTGCTGCCTTTGCAGTGAGATGGCCTCGTAAGGCTGCCACCTAAGAGATATATCCAAACTCTTGTGTGCATCTCAACTTCATCTGTTTCTCAAGGCTTTTTCTTGAACTCCTCTTTCCCCTGCAATATTTTCTGAAATGAAAAAGAATCATGCAATGCAACTGAAAAGATTCTTGCTTTTAGGGTAAACCGAATCTTATTGATGCCTCCTTTAGTGGCTTTCCACCCTAGGACCTTGTGTGAATCATCGAGGTAGCCCAATAGATCGAATGAATAAAAATGATCAGCTCTTCAGCAGAAACTTGAAAGTCGGTCATCCTAGGAAGCTTGCGAGTCAAACAATATTGTCCAGAATGAGCAGATTGCTAATTTGGATAGCTTTCCATATTCCTTGTTTTTTTTTTTAGATGGAGTTTGATCAATAAGCTGTGAGAAGCCAGCAGTCTGAGTAATGAATGTTAAATGTACATGTGAGTCTCTCACTACTGTACTTTTCTCATCAGCCTATCCTGGGTGTAAATGATGTAGAAATGACTCCAATTTCATGCACTTTCTTGAGAGCAAGGGGAAGGAAAAAAGAGGTCAGTGTAATAGGTATCTGGCACTATACACAGTCTCTTTTAGAAGAATAAGAGCCGTGGTATGGGGCGAGAGAAAGAGAGCGAGGGATGGAGCGTGTTTACGGCATTTCATATGGAGGAGTTCCAGAAGGGAAAAGGGGAAAGCAGAGTGTCAGATATAAGAAGAAGTGATCACAAGCACAAAGGAATTTATATTCAAATATTTAAGCATTCTTGAAAGGATGCTCGGAGCAGAAATTTCGTTTCTCTGCTCCCCATGTAGAAATGACTTTAACACTCAGCCAGATGCTAATGCAAAGTGACTCAAGCTATTCCTCGCAAGCATAGCTAAATTGCCGTTATTTGTTAAGCACATTGAATTCAGCTGTGGATACAGCAGTTGGTTGCATTCAGAAAGCATCTGTACCCTCTTTTTTTCTTTTTCTTTTTTTTTTTTTTTAATCCTCCAAAGCAGAGACAACTCTACCTATCTCCCCCCTCTCCTCCCCTGTGCTGGCTGGGAATTGTCAAGTGACAACCGACCAAATCCTTTTGGACAGGAAGCCTTCATCCTGAGTTCTATATACTTGCAAAGCAGGCCTTGTGGTTGGATCAGGAAGCCCATTAAAAGCACTTTGATGGTATGGAAATTCATCTTCATGAAGCACCCAGGCCCCTAAGCAGCATGCTGTTTAGCTGTGGTTACAGATCAGTCATTCACATCGGAGGGCAGTAATTGTGCTGACGGCTTGTACGGCAATGGAAGTACATAAAATAATCCCAGGCCCTCCACCATGGCACTGCGAGTTAATCTTCTTTAATACAGATCAGCTGTTGTTCTAACACATGACTTTATGCTGGCTCTAGTGACTCTGCACAGCCTTTTGATTAAGTAACAGGAGTGGAACCATCTGCATTCACTTTATTCTGTTACTTCCCTATTGTTGGGATTCTCCTTAGCCCTTCTGTTTTCACTTCTCACCCTCGAACCACGTCGAAGTTTATTTTCCTCTCTAATTCAGGCCTCCTGGTGGGCTTGCACAAGGCAGACAGTTACTTTACATGGTAGCAGGAGGAAAAACATTGCATTTGCTGAATTAGAGGGGTTCTTTTTCTAAAGCAACACTAGGGTTTGGAGGTTCTGAGAAAATAAATGCCAAAACTTTTACCAAGGAGGCATTGTTTTATTTTTATTATTTATCTGTTTGCTTATTTGTTTAGTGTGGAGACAGGCAAGGGCAGAACCTGATCTGTCCTAGATGAGAATGGCTTTTTGGATTTTTTGGGGAACTGCTTAAAGGTAATAATCACTGGTTAAATGGTTGTCCTGAGTATCCAGAGTCTCCCAAGCTGAGGGATACCTGTCTCTTGCATTTGACCCGAGAGAGAAAAGTCGAAGGCAGGGAAGTTTGGGTGCCCCTTCCTGCTCGCCACATGTGTTCTAGCCCTTCCACTGGCTATCCAGATGTGACATTCAGATCCAGAGAAGCACCTGCCTTCTCTGAAGCTTCCTGACTTTGTAATCTTGGGCTCTAGCTACTCTTTTCTCCCTTGTCAAGAACAAGATCTGAGAGGAAGGCAAATGGTGCCATATTTAATGAGATTTTATTTGAAAGATGCTTTTTTTCCTGTTTTCAAGGAAAATGGTAGTTGGGAAAGGTGGGTAGTGAGAAACAGGATGTTACAGCACAGCCACGAAGGGTTTGGGTTCAGAAGCTCCACGTCTTGCCTGGTGGCTGAGCTGCAGCCCTGGAGCTGACACCATGTGTGCTCGCCGGTGAGGTGTCGTGGCGGGCAGAAGAGAGCAAAAAGAGGATTAGTCTGGTATTTAGCTGTGTGAACGTAGGCATGCTCATGCATAAAAACATATGCTATGTCCACACTGACATATAGAAGAAAGGTCACTTCATGCAGGGAGCGATCCCAGTCTTCATGGACAACCAACGCTGGTCTGGGGATATTCAGAATTTCCCTCCGTTCTTTGCTGCCCCGGTCACTGTCACAGAGCTCACTCTGAGGCTTGTGGAGCTTTTTGTTGTACTGATCCTAACTGCTTAGCTTCCAGATCTGAACTTGCCAGTTAGACTATTGCTAGGGATGTATCCTCCAGGAAGAGCAGGTGGGTTCGGGCCTGGAAACCGCCCTGGTGAATCGCTTTATTAAAGCCCAGAGGCATTTTCCACATGTGTCCGTGATCCATTATTTAGCTTTCATGTTCCCGAGATGGGTTCCCTCTGGATGGGCAGGCCTATCAGCTGCAAGGCAGCAGGCAAGCAGGAATTCTGCTGGGGCTGAAGGGATGCTGTGTAAAAGGAGTCACAAATGGGAAAGGATTTTCTAAAGTGACTAGGATGATTTGGGTGAGTCACTCCATGGGCATCCAACTTGGACCATCTTCAGCGATCTGATTTTCAGAGGTTTTCAAGAAAAACTATGAGCATCATGATTTTACTGAAACCTATTTTAATTGCAAATGCAATAAAACATATTTTTACTTTACTTTTCTTGGAAACATTTCAATGTATAAATGAGAAGTGTGTGTGTGTATGTTTTTCTGGTTTCTTGGAAACCCAGGAGCATAGTTTTCCTTGTAATTGCCATCTACAGTTAATTATAGCTTGATATGTGCTATACATAAGCAGCGTTACCTTTTTATACATGTTGCTTAGCGTGCAGATTGTCACCTAGTGCAAGCAGCACAGCAGCAGCAGCAGCAGCAAGTGGCCTCTGGTCTGGTTCGGTCCCAAGCAGCTGCAAAGAGGACCTGCACGACCAGAAAGAGGCAGCGTGAGCGCGTGCAGAGCCGGCCCCTCATCTCCCCATCGCACTCCCAAACATTCATATATGTCCCCTGATAAGTGTAAAAAAGTGGGTTGGAAATAAAAAAGGAGAAAAGGAATGTGAAAGCAGCTGTTGGGCGCGCTGGTGCAAGCACAGGTACAGCTCTTTGGATGTGGTGCCCGCTGAGAAGGATGCCAGCGGCTGTGGCAGCCGGGGGGGTGTGAGCAGCAACACCAGCGTGTGAGGAGGAGCCCCTCCGAGTGCAGCCCTGCTCGGAGCGTGCGCCGGGAGGAGGGCGTGTGGACACGTCCCGTGCTTCGTCTGAACCAGGATACAAGTTCTCTCCCTCTTACTGCTGGCAGCGCGTCCGCTTAAAAGGCTCTGACATGCGCCTGTCTGCTGGGCTGTAACTAAAGAGCTATTTGTAAGAATATTTATTCCAGCACTGTAAGCAGGAACCTCTTTTATTACTCGTGCTCACGGCAGAGCAGGTTCAGGATGCCTTTCCTGCCGTTGCCACCTGCCGCTGCCGCCCCCGCCTCTCCCTCTTGCCTTTAACAGAGTGCCAAACGTGGAATGACAGTGACCAATGTTGACTTAATGTGGCTGTTTAATAATGAAAAAAGTGTGTCAGTTCCAGCGTTAGTTACAAATGGCAGTAAGTATATCGGGTGGCAGCCCTGTAATAATTTTACATCCATCATTCCTTGCTGATGCCTCGCTGGCTGCCTGATGGATGGGGCTGGCCCAGTTAACCCTTAAGAAACTGCCGTGATCTGCTGAGCTGAAATGAGGTCTGGAGGGGAGGCGAGGGACATGAAACCAGCAGATCCTGCTGTCCTTTTAACTGCGTAGCAGAGGAGCCCTTCCGACACAAGGGATTTACATTTCTCCTGCAGTGGAGAATTTTATTTCAAAAACATACCTTTTTTCCTCCTCAAATGGTTACGTTTGAACCAGAAAGTCAAGACGGAGCTGGGGGAGAGATGGGCAGAGGGGAGAAGAGAAAGGCTGAGAAAATAGAGTCTGCCCCATTGATCGCTGTGGGCCCTGCCAGTCTGTGGGTCCAACTGGAATGAGTAAGTGGCAAA
Organism: Rhynchotus rufescens; assembly: GCA_032273925.1. Taxonomy (NCBI): domain Eukaryota; kingdom Metazoa; phylum Chordata; class Aves; order Tinamiformes; family Tinamidae; genus Rhynchotus; species Rhynchotus rufescens. The sequence goes on from JAVCKT010021056.1 coordinate 40,072, forward strand.
GGTTGCAACTGGGTAGAACAGAATGAGGGGCAAGTTAGGCTTGGAAAATAAGCTGAGATATGCAGCACTTACAGAATCATAAACCAGATCACCTTCTGAAGGTTAAACCCTGTTCATTTTCATAATCTCCATAGTATCTTACTAGGGAAATACTTCAGCTTTCCCAATGAATTAGGAAAGTCTAGTACCCGCAGACATTATATACACACATGCACGCTTATCCCTGCAAATTCAGCAGACAGGTAATTTGTCCTGCAATTTGTAGGCCACTCTATTCCTCCCTGGCTTGTAAAACACTAGGAAAGATGATCAGGGAAACCCTTTTGTTCCCTTCCCACCATGCAAAGAGATCCCTCTGCTTGGTATAATGGTTATACAATGAGGGAACCAGGGAGCATAGAGAGGACAACAGACTGGTACAGCGTTATCGTAACAACTGCGTGTCCCCTTCGTACCCTTTCCCTGCCCTCTTCTTAATTTTCTCCTATGGAGAGTGTGTGCAAACAGAAACCCTTGTACGCAGGGTGCAGGCCCCCGTGTTAATGCTATCGACACAGGGCAGACAGGTTTCCAAAAGCCTGACAACACGGCGAGCAGATACTGTGTCATGGGCCATCCATCACTGCCCAGGGCAGCCTTACAGCAAGCCCCAGCAGCATCACTGCTGGGAGTGGTGTAAAGGAGTCCTCTGCTCAACGGAGCAGCTCAGGCTATTGTAGTTTTTCCTGAATTATTTTTTTTTCCAAATTTAATTAAGAGCGTATGTCAAGTTTGCACACTGCAAAGATCAAAATTGTTTTTGCCCAGCATTGGTAACTAGGCATTAAACATTTTGATTTGCTTCAGCTGAAAGTTTATTCTTTTTTTCATTTTTCTTTTTTTTTTTTTAATTCTTTTTGCCATTTGCTTTGTGGAGTTTGTGTATATTTATATTTACAGCCTCTGCATTTAATGGCCACGTGCCTTATTTCCACAGATGGCCAGTGGAAGACTTCCCCTCCCCCTTTCTCTTTTAGTAAAGCCTGCCTTTGGTTTTCCTACTTTTGTCACAGTGCCACTACTCACAGTTAGCAAGTGCCTACGCATGGAGGGAGAGACTCTGCAACGAAGATGGGTTTTCATTCCCCCAGGGATTTTAGTTCTTTTTTTTTTTTGAACACTTCTTTTTTTATGTTTCTTCTGATCCAGCATGATCTGCTAAATGTCCAGATATATTTTTTAAAAAAAACAAGTGAGAATGTATGTGGGTCTGTATTTAATACATCATTATGGTGGGGATGCAGGGGCAGGGTAAGCTCATAAAAAAATTAAACATACAGAGGGAGTGACAAATCCTGCCCACAGATGTGTGCATAAAACTCCCATTGAAGTCAAGGAGAGCAGCACGCAGCCAGGCAAGGGAAGACCCCTGGATCCTTGCAGCTGTCAAAATCCAAATGGGAATGCAACTCTTTCACTCCGAAGGACAAACACTGGAAAGATTTGCAAGCTAGTGTGGATAAGTGAGGACTGCTGCTGCTTGTAGGAGGCAGCTTAATAAGAGGACGGCTTATTAAGCCCAAGCAAGCTGGATCACCTTCCTCCCCCCAAATCATACGATTGATTTGGGGGTCTTCTTATTTCTTTTCAGCTTTTTAAGTTCTTAGCTTTGCCCTGCAGTCACGAGAGCTGGTTTCTTCCTGGGGTTTTGTTGTATTCTCGCATGACCACGTGGATGCTGAGGGCAGGGTGCGAGGGACATGCGTGGGCACCCGCCCCAGTGCAATGTCCTCTGCAGCATTACAGGCCTGGCCTGATTCCCCTGCCCTGGAACTAAACCCACCCAAGTCAGAGCATGCAAACTATTGCAGCTGAAGTGGGAATTGTGTCCACTCAGCCTTCCGCCAGCCTGTTGCGTTCTGTGTGTTGTAGAAAGCAAAATCTCATTCAGCTGAACACCCAACAGTCTCTTGCATGTTTGGAGGGTGCAGAATTTTACCTTGAATTGTATCGATGCCCATGTTGGGGAGTAAAAAAACGGGCAAAGAAAATGGGGTTTTCTTAGGAATCAGCCTAAACATAACACATGAACTTCTTTGCTAGGCTTGAAAAAAAAATGTAGGCAAAGGTACAGTAGCCTTCACTGTTTTAATATCTTCCAGGAAAAAAATAACCAGAAGATTCATCAGAGTCTGTGTCTCGGTAATGCTGCCGGGCAGTTAAGCTACTCGTTGGTAGTAAAAAACTGCCAGGAACATAGAACCTGCTTTTTTTTTAAAAAAAAAAAAAAAGAACTTTTCTTTATGTGTGTGCAGAGCATCTTCCCCAGGATATCTTGTGTGTGTTGTGATTTTCATCTCATTTCATTTTTGGTCTGCAGTATCTTTTCCGTTTAACCCTTCCCGTCTGGCAGATCAGCTGTCATGGCACTTCCTGACTTGCCATGAAATCCTTCATTGGAGTTTACACGGCAGGTTTTGTCCAGAGACCTCAAAACTTTTCATGAAGGTGAGAAAACATCAGGAGCCTCATCCCTCTTCGGGAAACTTAACAGGCAAAGCACCTGAACGGTTCAGAGTTAGAGAGCGTGTGAGCCCAGCAGGCAGCCTGGAGGAGAAACTGGGTCATGCAACACTCAGCCTGTTTGGATCAGCGGATTACAGCTGGATCTGCTTGAGGTCAGTGCATGCATCAGCACTGTGAAAACTTCTGCAAGGAGCAAGCAGCATCTCATCATGCTGCTTTGCCTTTGCTTTCCTTTTTATTTCTTCTTTAATATAGCGGACTGGCCCAGCCCTACCCATCTTTCCATTTGAAAGTCTTGACGTCGGCTGTCTTGCAGAACTCATAGCCAAGGAAAAGGGGGCCATTTGTGTCTTCACTTCCTGTAGAAATGCTGAATTTCGTCACTTTGTTTCCAAGTTTCCAAGTAATACGCTTTGTTGAGGAAGTCAGTCTTTTGTGGAGTAAGGTATTTTTAAAAAGAAAAGTCTTCAGGACTTGACTCTTAATTGTTCCAGGTTTTTAAGGATTTTCTTGGTTTTATTTCAGTGTTTTCTGTCTTGCCTTCAGTGCTTTGAAAGCTAGTGGCTTGAGAGCCCTTAGAAATCGAGCCCTACATTCACAAAGTTTGGCAAAGAAAATGACTATACAAATTTCAGCAAAATCCTGCTGTGATTGGCTATCTGTTCCTAAGAGGACAATAGTTAAATTTCTGGATCTACTAAACCTATCCTTTTTTACCCTAGAAACTTAATGAGAGACCTCTCCACTGAGTCCCTATAGCATTTCATATAGGTTACAAATCAGATTTAGTGATTCCCGATAGTGGTGAACCAACCTGGATTTCAATATACACCGTAAACAAAGAGGTAAAGGATACAATCCTTTACCAAATGATGTAGTCCCAGTTGAGACTTAATATAACAATTTTGAAACAAGTACCACCAAATCAGGAAGAGCCCTGAAAAGAAGATATTATTTTCTTTGCTTTTTTTCTACTGCTGCTTTTAGGTTCTGTGGGTGGATTATTCCACAGAAAAAAGAGATGTCAGATAAGCGAGACTGAAAGAGCTGAGGGGGTGGTGGATGCATTGTTTCTTCATGCTCAACTTTGATGCAACAACAACAACAAAAAAATCTCCCAAATGATAAATTGCTGTGACATTATAAATAATCTTTCATCTTCTTTGGTGGTCCACAGAGTTTATATAATTGGAAGGCTAAATCCATCTTTGTTGTTTCTTCCCTTTTCATTAGTACAGTAGAAGACTATAAAATTGTGCAGCCAGAAGGAGTTTAACAATTACTGAGTCAACATTTGAAAGTCTTGCTCTATTTTATCATTTCATACATGTGCTTTTTATGAGTTTTACAGCCCTGCAAGTGTTACTTAAGTAAGGTCCACTGTAATGGTGGGTCTGTAACTGCTCTTATTTTTATTTGATTTTGCTTTCCCTGGTAATATGGGTCTGAGCACAAACACCAGTTCCACAATCATGAAGAAGTGATGAGCTTGAGGCTCTGATTTTGAGAGGAGATTCAGGAATGCTAATTTTTCAGTTCCTAAAAATACCATAGGATTGGACCTCTGGCTAGTCCTTTAACCTGGGCCTCGGTCTTCCATTTGGTAAGCAAGGATATTAAAACTGTTTTTCTATGTGAAATTATGTATATATTCATTGATGAATGCCAAGCACTTAGATGGTAGGATCTGCTGCACATTAAAGCCTATAACCAAATAGAACATCCTTCCCAAAGGAGCCTAATTTCTCTTACAGCAATTACAGCTTTGCCATGGTCTGGACTGTAACATGAACAGCATGCACAGCATATACTTTGAAGGGCCATAGCAGTAATGTAGAGCATTAGAGCCTGGCTTGCAAATAACTGACTGTTGACAAACTTCTGGGCACAGGTGTCAATATTGCCAGAGGCTCCTCTAAGTTCTTCCAGCTTCTCTGTCGTATATAATGCCAACCTACATCGTGTTCTACCCTTTGAAAGCAGTTGGATGGAGAAAATTTTTAACACAGACTCCTGAGATGTTTAATGTTGCCAAAGGCTGAAGAATTTCACAGAAAGATTAGTTTAAAAAATCTTCACTCAGATCGGATGTAGGATAAGAGTCTTCACCTTTTTCGTAAGTTATGAAAAATGTCATGTCGAATGGATGATAACTGTCACCAGTGATTAGTGTGTCTGATAAGTACAAATGTTATTTCTGTAGTAAACAGAAGTGAACTTTCCTTGCAGGATCCTGGTCTAGCCGGTCATTTGCCTAGTCCTTCACTTTCTGTGCCTGTTGACCAAGTTACATGTCTGAGCTCTTGTTGCTTATTGGCACTCGCTGAGAGAAGCTTCTGACTCCGCACTGCAAAGCACATGAGCTGGTGCCACAGGCCCTGCTCCACAACAGGACATAAAAACTAGCTTCTCAGAGCTCGGTCTTCATCAAAATACCGTTTTTAGAGGCTGGATGTGAATTCCTCCCACTGAGCAGGATGGTAAATACCTGGATAAACTGAACTTGCAGGGGAAAGGAAGGGACACCGTAAAAACACTCCCGCTCTGGTATTTGAGGCTGGCTGTATCTCTGCAGGCATCAAAATTAGATGAGAAGTATTTGCATCGAGGAGATGGGAGTGGGACTAGGGGAGTAGAAGAGCGAGGAGTGGACAGCTTCATTAAAACTGCTAACCTTGAATTATGCAATCGGAAAAAAAGCTCTTGCCAAAATGTAATTCTAGCTGAGTTCAGAGCGCTGTCAGTGTTTGCCAGATAGCCAAGCCAAGAGGATGTCTCCAAGAGGGGGAGGACGGACCCGTTGCCATATGCCCCACATTCCCAGTGCTCAGAAGGAATTACGGGGTCCTTCGGGCACGGAGGCACGTCCCCCTTCTCAGGTGCCCACTGAGCCCTGGTACCAGGGGCCCATGCCTGGCAGGGGCAGCGGCAGGGAAAAGGGATCCAGGATATGTATCCAAATATCCCTATTTCTCAAGCCTTCCAAGGTTTGGATTCACGTTTGTACAGTAGTGGGAGGAGTTCTGGCAAAGACTAGTAAGCTGCTCTACATATGTTTTGACTCTCCTTGTTTTATGTTTCTTCTATGAAAGAGATTGCAACCAAGTTCTCGTCATTTTTAGATCAATGTTTTGTTAAGCTATGACAGCTATCCATGACAGAGAGCCAAGTAACTTTTGTAGCTGACCACAAAACCAAGTCTGACTTGCCGTGCTTAGTCATTTTTGCTTTATATATATAAATATATATGTATTTTCTGCATGACACATTTTGATTATGTGTTCTTTCTTTGTTCTCTTAAATATAATTAGAAAATTGCTAGGAGCTCTACTGCAGATCATTCTTCTCCAACAGGTGTCTTTCTTTGATTAGTAAAGTTTTTGAATTTTTTTATCACATTGTGACTATTGGCAAGAGCTATTTGGTTATTCTTTGAACAATTGGAATCTTGTAGGATTGTTCTCTACAGCATTATCATCTTCTCTGTTTTGCCTATTACATTTTGAAAATATCCAGACAACAGAGATCTCACTCTCCTACATCTAATAGAAATGTTCTTTAGAACAGCTTGCCCCAAACTCTGTCTAAATTCTTCATAGACTCAGAGGCTGAAGAGGAGAAGGATGTTTTAAGATGCCTGTGCAGTCTTCTGGGGACAGATCCAAAATTCAGAAATTTAAAAGCAAGGGAATCACTTCGTCTTCAGCAAGAGTTCCCTTTTCTGCAAGAGCAGAAGGGTTCCTTACCATCTTCATCTGCTTTCTGTGGTCTGATGTTTAGCAGGTCTCACAATCCAGCCTTTTCACCTCTTTTTTTTGGGTCGGCATCATTCTTGCCAGCTCTTCCAGGAGCCCCAGGGTTACTGGTTCAAGGCTGTATTTGATGCCATCCGAGCATTGCTCTGGTCATGGAGAGCACTGATAGCTTTAGGGTGGGGGGCAAAGCTGAAGAGCAGGGATTGTCACTCTCCTTATTTCCTTCTCAGCTTTTGGATCTCATCACCTCAACTCTCCCTTTCTTTCTATGCCTGGTAGACACATGTAGAGCTTGATGTAAAGATGAGGGGAGCTTGAGGCCACTGCAGCACAATGAGCAGGAACGTGCCACTGTTTCCTCGGTTCAAATGCTATGTAACAACTGCTTTATTGGAATAAAGTTTGCTGCTGCACCCAACATACATGTAGCCCATCTGTTATCACGGGGCGGTTCCACGGCTTGCTCCTGTTTACACCACTACTGCACCACAAAGAAGTGGTGACAGTTTGCAGAATGTGTAATCTGCAACCAAATGCAGATAATGAGGACAAACAGATCCTCTCTTTGTATAGACCCAAACCCATTGTGCGCATCTGTCTGAAGTTATTAAATAGGTTGTGTGTGAGGAGGCTGCTCTGGCATTGTCAGCATGTCGTAAGTTAATTTGGGGTCGGGGAGGAAGTGTTTTCTTCCCTTTGTTTCTTTGAAGCTGCCATGAATACTTTCTCCCTAAAGTGAAAGATGTGAGAGAGCCGCTTCCATCAAATGGGATGCCGTAACTCATCAACTCCTGTCTTTAAGCAAAACACAATGCAGGAATGCTGCAAGAATTCTTTGTTTATTTACTCACTTACTTAGGCTGGCATCTTTTTGAATATTCTGTAATTATAAGCGTTTCTATATGTAAGGTTGGGGAAGATCAGCAGCAGTGTATTTAATCGGAAGAATGTAGGAGTGGAAATCAAGACTGGCACTAGTTAAATAGCCTGTTTTTGTATCCTGCCCATTCTCACAGCACATGAGTATCTCAGTTTGCTTCTTTTTCTCTAGTACTGTTGCAGGAAAGTCTTGGGAAAGAGCAGGCCTTACTCTTCTCTGCACCTGAATTTACACAGAAAAGTAAAGTGATCTGCTTTGACATCCTCTGTTTCAAGGGCAACATCCTGCAGAAATTCTTTTCAGCTTCCTCCTCTCACTCTCTGCATAGTCCCGATAATTATTGCCCAAATTATTTTATAATTCTATGTATTTTAGACGCAGGAGGAAAACTTGACAGCTTATTGAACGCAGGGATCCCTGATTGCTGCTTTCCTGATCGCTCCTGATTGCTCGTGTTCCTAGTGTCTGGAGCACGAGCTCCACACCACAAGCTCAGCACGCTCCTGGCAGGCTCTTCCATGAGGCCTTCAGCCTCGCACGGCGACTGGCGTGCCTGCACCTCCGAATGCAAAGCTCCTCCTAAGATGGATGGGGCAGAACATCTGCAGCTGGTGAAGTCCAACGCTGATGAACGAGCCGAACCCCGTGTGCACCTTGCAGACAGCCCCACAGAGCCGCACTGACCTTGCCACTCAGTCAGATAGTGGCACTGGGATGCGGTGCTGAGCGGAGCTGCCATCAGCAGCTGCATTTACTGCATGTAGAGAAAGCTGCTAAGCCTCTGCCCTTTGCATCCACAGCTCTGTTTCTCTTAGAGGTTTATACATGATTAAAGAAAAATCTGCAAAAGACTAACTCTTCCCATTATAAGCCAAAGGAGTGTATTCTCTTGCATTTTAGGCTAGTCACAACATTTTTAAATGGCTACTGACCTGAAAAATGTTGAACTCTTATCATTGTGAAATCCATGGTAAATAGTCTTCTGTTGTTTTGTGGTTTTTTTTAAGACAAAATAAGTTGCATTATAGATCTGAGATCCATTTGGAGTGATATAGAGTCAACCTGTGACTTTCAGACTGCTCACAGGCTGCTTTGGAAATGAGAGCTAAGTTAACCGGAGCACAGGAAGGAGTTTGGCAGAGGTGGATGCCTGAGAAGCTCACGTGCTTATCCACAGGCTGTGCGGGTGGGCACTGCGTGGTAACATCGCAGCAACCCCCTGGGTTGTGATCGGCAGACTCTGCTGCCTGCGATCTCCCTGAAAACACCAAGAGGATCATCTGCCTTGCAGTGTTTCAGCGGTGATAGGTCTGGTTCTAGGGAACGCCCAGGGAGCGCAAAGCTCAACCACAACAAGAAAGAAAGCGCGGAAAAACAAAGTTAACCTGATGTCCCTGACCTGTGTGTGGGTGCACCAAGCTGAACAGCTTGGCTTCGTTTCTACATCTTGCAGGAAAAGTTCCGTGAAATGAATTCTATGGATCTGAACTCTTCTTTGAATTGCAGATGCAGGACATCACATTGAGGAAGCATTTCACTGTTCATATTGTTCCCTTTTCTGTTTTCTTCTGTAATACAACCCAGTGACAGTATTAGGCTACACAGAATAGTTGTAAAGTCTCTAGTTGCCATGTGAAATCTGAGAGGTTTTTTACTTGCGGATCTCTCACAGTCATCAGGAATGGAAGAGATCAACAAAACAGCAGTATTTCTTTCAGGAAAGAAGCTCAAAAGGATTTTTTTCAACTGGAGCCACTTTATGATAATTCAGTATCATGTCATTTTTCTTAGCTTTGCGAAAGGCACAGTGCCTAACGTTTTGAAATGTTAGTATTGCTTTCCTGAAAGATTTATTTTTAAACGTATGATTGTCAGGAAGATAGAGTGTTTGTGAGCAGGCTGCATAGGGCAAACACAAACAGTTGGAAAATGGAACACCTTTGTGTTTGTGCAGTTAGGCAGTTCAGAAGGCAGGGAGGTGTTTTGAGGAGAGCACTGGAATTAATTGCCCTGGCGTGTTGTTCTGGCAATGTCTTTCGACACCCCTGCAGCCTGACAGATTAGTTGGCAGCACTCGCTATCCTGTTGCAATCCAGGGTTCACAGATAGTTCTGAGCCCATGAGTGACGGACGAGGTGTTAGTAGGGCCGGGCAAGAGCACGAACCTCTGCACAGAGCTTGGGGCTTCATTCATGTTGACCCTCTCCTGAGGCCTGGTTCAAAGAGAGGGGTTTTTTGCCTGCAAATTGCCTGTGTCTTTGCACTTTCGATCTTGGGATGAAAATAGTAGAACAATAAATATGTTGCAAAAGAGCATGTATCATCTCAATTTCCAGGCCAGCTCTGCAGACTCAGGGATGCAGAGAGTTGAAGTATTCTTCAGATGTGAATCCAGTTCTATCATGCTTAACTAAACCAATCTTTTCAACACTGACGGTTGCTCATTGCTAGCTAATAAGCACATTTTTAAAAGGGCATCGTAGAGTGTGCAACTCTATCCATTCCAGAAAAAACAGTGGTGTCTTCTTAAGTACCTGGCTCAGTAAACTGTTCTCAATTAATTGTTATCCATCTTCCCCGTCAACCTTCTAAATTACCTATGAACTTTGTGGTTGCAATACTTAATGATTTTCCATATAAAATCCTGTCATCTTCCCCACGTAGGACAAAACAACACTGGAGACCCTGACTCAGCAACTGGCAGTAAAACAGAGTGAAGACGGGAAGTTCAGCCACGCAATGATGGATTTCAACATGAGTGGAGATTCTGACGGTCAGTGCAAATGGCTTTTACCCTTATTTCCAGTTTGGTGTGGAGGGAGAAGCAGTAAGCAGCTTCGAAACAAGGCAGGAAAAGTGATTCATCATGTGGTGCTTTAAGTCTGCAGGTGTTGTGTAGCCTCCTCTCTTACATGCTCCATTTGTCAAGGTTGGGCCAAGGATGCATTTCTGCTGGCAAAAGGGAATAAAGGAGGCAAATAGACATGGGAATAAAGGAGGCAAATAGACACGGGATAAATGAGATTGCAGAGAGTCCTCAAATTATAGAGCTGATCATGGATGATGAACACTGTATATCCATGGGAACTTGTTCGGATTTGATGAAGCAAAATTCATGTTTCTTTCCTTCTCTGCCATTTCTTGAATTGTTGTGGAGGTATATGCACAAGAATAAGTAGATGTGTACATGCTTATTTGCTAGTTATAGAGACTTGATTAAAAAGAAGCACCTGATGTGACTGTCTAACACTATTTAAATTGCCAAAAAAAAAAAAAAAAGCCAGAAAATAAGTGATCTAGTATGGCTAAGAAGAAAGGAAGAAAATCTACATTGATGAGAGTTGATTTGAGGTTATGAGATAGTAAAGGATGTGTTAGAAAAGCTGTTTAATGCTTTGTGTTAAAAAGCAATTGGGACTGTTCTTATGATACTGAATTAATAGAGTAATGAAATATTAGACATAGTATACAATATATGGTGTTTACCTGTTGCTTCAAGTAAAAGAAGAAACAGCATTAACTTACAGTGAACGCTGAGTCACTCAAGGCACTTCACCCAGTGCAGATTACTGGTGGCAGTGGGAGCTGTAGAACAAAACACCAATTGGACCTGACTTCCCCTCTCTTTTTAGGAAGTGCAGGAGTTTCAGAGTCTCGAATTTATCGGGAATCCAGAGGGCGTGGTAGCAACGAGCCCCATATCAAGCGTCCAATGAATGCATTCATGGTGTGGGCTAAAGATGAGCGAAGGAAGATCCTTCAAGCCTTCCCTGACATGCACAACTCCAATATCAGCAAGATACTAGGTAAGAATCACAGAGCACTGCTCTTCCTGTATCAAACTTGGCACCTGTGCTTGAAAAGAATCAGGCACCTGGCATCAAACAGAATTGCTGTCTGTAGGTCTCCTACTTACCTCCTTAGTGACTGCATCAAGGACAGCAGCAATAGCAGCTTCCATGGTGCTGCCCAGTGCAGTAACCTGAAATGCTCTCGTGTCTTTGTAGTTACTCAGAGTGTGGTGGGGGGTTTGGTGTGAAAATGTTAACGGAATAGATCAAACCAGTCCATATCATTAGACTGCTGAAGAGACAGAAAATGACATATTTGCCCACGTACTTCATGTATTTAGTATTCTATGTGGTAGCTTGCACAATATTTATTTTATACCATAGTACTTTCTGTTCAAACCTGTGGCCATACGAGAAGGATCCTAAAATATGTCCTTGTTATTTTATATACTCGATGGTTTTAAATTATTTTATTATATTCTGGTTATAGCAATTTTCCTTTTAGTGCATGATCTCTATCAGAAGCTGCTTTTATTCTGAGTATTCTGAAAAGACTCCTGAAATCAGAATAGAAACATCAGAACTAATTTCCATATCCTCTACTCTGCACATCACAAGCTATATATACTTGTCATGAACATCATCTGCTAATTTATATGCAGTAGATCTCCAACTTTTCACTACTTACTCTAATTCTCAGGAACACATTCTGCCCTAAGTTATTCCTCTACAACATGACAAACAATATAGAAGATGAATAAGTGAGGATGACTGTGGCCAGTGAATTGCCCTTCTGGCAAGAAAAAAACCAAAAACAAATAAGCAAAAACACCAAATCCGTGATCAAATCTGAGATATTGCATGTTTGCTGATCAAGACTCTGTTACAGACCATAGGCATTCATCAGGCCACAGGCAAAGGTTTAAGCAGGAGACAAGTTAACGTGGCCTACAGATGTGCTGTGCAGACAACTGGAGAGCTGCAGGTTGGTTGTAGTGGCAGCATTAACTGCTTACAAGGCTGGTGAATATTCTGAGTTTAGACTGGTCAGAGGCTTGAGGTTTAGTTTGATTAGAGTGGCATTATGAAAAGTTAGCAGGGGGCAAGTAGCAATGAGATTAAATTGGTCTGAGAGGCAGAGTGTATTGGCTGCTGATGGCAGATGTGATGATATTAACCCATGATTAAAAGGGTGGTACGAGATGGGTGGTACGAGATGATTAGATTAGTTATAGGAACAGGATTAGACAGCTAAATTGGTTATGGTGATGGTAAAATAACCTTATACTGGTTGAAAGGGATTATACTGGTTACAGGTGTATGATATGATTAGACTGAGGACAGGGCAGTAATAGTTTTGGTCTGTTGCTAAATTGAGAGACGGGCTGATTAAGCCTGTTTTTAAATAATCAGCTTCAGAAATCTACAAGATCACTCTGAATGGCCCTTTTCATATAGAAAGTACAAAGAGAGCTTGATGTTTTCCCTCTTAACTGATTGTTTTGGATAACAACCTCCGACAGCACGCTGCTAATTCATTCTGCTTAAAACAGGCGCTTGAGCTGGGCTGACATTTTACGCAGTCTCTGGGGATCCTGGTTGACATTTTAAAGGGCTTCTAAGCATTTTATAATACCCTAAAATCTGGTTTTAATAAGCCATTCTGCTGAAATTGTTAACATAAGGAATCACCTTTTACTGTTTGGCGCTAGATCAGGGAGATATGGGGACATCTTTTTCTGATTAGATATACAGTAGTTGGAGTAAAATGTGCAAATTCATTACAGATCCTGTTGAGGTGACAGACACTATAGCTGACTCCAAACTCTTTACCGTTTTGCTGCCAGATATGGGGGAAATCAAGGTTTGAAAGCAGTTAGATAGGATGCTTCTATTCCTTTCCAGCACCACATTTAATTTTTTTACTCCTCCTCTGCAATAGAGAGGGATGCCCTCATGTCTCCGTTCTTGACAGAAACATTAGAAAGGTCTTCCCTCAATTGCAAAAGGCCAATCTTTTGAAGTCAGCAGGGAGCTCCCTGTTAACTGGCATAGGGTGAGCAACTAGAAACTTACAGCTCAGCCAGGTAGTAGGGGCTTTTTATTAGACCTCCACAGTATTTCCTTACTTTCTTTTCCTTTTTTTCTTTCTTTTTTTTTTTTTTTTTAGCAGTACTGTACACATTGAGGTCAGAGAGCTCATTGTCATGGAGAGTAGCTTAAATGAAGTTGTCACTAATCAAGGGTCATTTCTATAGCAAAATGAGAGGAGATGCCCTTCCCAGCATTAGTATTCTCTGGGGATTATGTTTGACACTGTGGTATTATGTTTGGAGCATAAAAATTAGATACATGGATTTGTCACTAAATTCATCTGTGCATACGTTTGTCATCCATCTGTTCACTGCAACTTAAACTTGTGGATGATGTTTTTTTTTAGTAAATTGTTAAAAAAAGTGCTAAAAAGGGTCTGCTGGACTCTTTCAATTTAATAATGCATTGTTTAGATAGTTTTGTAAATGATTTATTTCAGGGAAAATATACATAAGAAGATTAGGAAAAGATAAAGCTATATATTAACTTCCAAAACTCTCTGGAAGATATTTATGTGCGTGTGAATATATGCATATACCCATAGATTATATGCATGTGTGTTTGTGTGTATTTTTAAACACAAAATCAGCCTGATCAGGCACTCAGCTTAAAAAATGTCGGCCTAACAGACTAAAAGTTAGTAAAAGTCAGGCAATGTTACAAACTGAAAGGTCTTATCACCGAAATTTGGCTTAAAATGGCCTAACTCCTAAGCTCACCTAGCAGTGCTGCCCGTATAAGTGCTGCTCGGGCTCTGTCCCCTGCATCTGCAGGTGGCTGGTCCTCTGCACCTCTCCTCAGGCTTCATAACAGCTCCTTGGGGCACAGCAGTAGCTGCCTTCGTTCATTCTGGGGCTAAGAGCTGCTCTTGGTGTTGTCGAGTCCTACGGTTGTATCGGATTTATCCGACTTTTTCCGAGTGCTTCGGCCTCCAGGTCAGGGAGATACCTGTGTAAGTTCTGCCGAGATTTGTGTAGGTGCGTGTGGAAGGGAGCTGCTGCTTGCCCTCTTAGGCAAGCAGAAAAGCCTTGCGTGTTTGACCCCCTCAAAGCTTTAAAACACAGATGGTAAGCAGCAAGCACTCAAAAGGTGTCAATTTCCCCTAAAAAGAAAAATCGAGACTCTTAAATCATATCTTTTTGGGAGCTTGAGCTGAGCATCGTGCATAGGTATCCATGCCTATGCACCTGTGTATTTATAAACATATGTCACAACTAGATTTTGTTCAAGCACAAGGTATTTTTAAGCAGTATTGGTGTGTTGATTGATGATACCCCTTCCTACCCGTGCAATCAGATGCCGAACCTGCCTGGGTGTCTCAGCTTGTCTGTAGCTGAAAATGCAAGGATCAGGATTCTGGTTACTTTTTGCTTATTAGTAAGGAAATAAATGAGAACAGTAAAATGAAAAAATCAAAGGTTTATCATCACAAAACGTGCCCTTTTTCAAAATTGACTTTGACAGCATACTTTGTTTAATTATTTATGCTACTTCAAAACATACTAGTAAACTGTATTTTGTGTATTTTGTAAAAACAATAGTCATAGTAATAGGAGGTATCGCTGCAGGAGGCAGCTATTAAAAATTTGCTAGGAAGAGAGGTGAGATTGCCAGGATTTTTGTTCTATTGAGTTTGCAGCTGAGCAAGGGAGAAACACAATGAGTGACATTTATGTATAAATATTGTATGTGTAACTGTATGTACAAATACCATGCATTGAAATTTCAGTTTTTTGTAGCCCTGATACTGAAAAGGCTTAGATATGTGGTTAACTTCCACTGCTGTTTATTGGCCCTTTCACATAGGATAGACAAAGGCATAGGGATAGGGATAGGGATAGGGATAGGGATAGGGATAGGGATAGGGATAGGGATAGGGATAGGGATAGGGGTGTGGCTGTCCAGATCTGACTGTAGGACTGAGGCTAGAGAGCTAGCACAGTGACAGAGGAATTGAGCTGGAGTAAATCATTAGCCCAACAATTTTGCAGTGCTGATTTGAATTTCCATCTCTCTGTCTGTCCATCTGAATATATATCTCTCCATTACTCATTTCCTGCATCCTCTCACAGTATGTGAAGCAACTGTGAAGATCTGCTTCAAGTCTGGGAGCCTTTCAACTTTATTGTTCATAAATCAATTCTGTTTCATTAGCAGGAAAAGGGGCTGGAGCCGTTTCCTTAAGGCACCAGAGCTACAACATGTTTGTGGTTAGAGGACTCTATTTAGACAAACTTTCAAGATTTTTTTCATAGGCCAGAAGGCCATTTTGCCAGTGGCTAAGAGGTAGAATCTGGAAGTAGATCTACATGTGGGCACGTTCCTGTATGAGCTGCATAAGCTTTACCCTGTATTCTTACCATCACTCAGCGTGGGCCCTATCTGTTTCCATCTTATTCACTAACCCAACATTAGGAGGTGTCCAGTGTTTTGGCAGTCTCCACATGTTGATTCCTATGACATTTAGACCAAAGTCAAGGAGGTACCACATGTGGAAAGTTGATGTCACTTTTTCTCGTCATTTTCCTTGCCAAAAAAAAAAAAGGAATAATAAAAGGAATAATTTCTCTGCAGAGGACAAAGCTGCTGAGCAGGACTGTGAACACATGGGCTTTGCTGCTCTTTGTTAAACAGTGCCAAGTTAGAGGTGCCTCAGATAGCACCAGACTATCTATGAAGTCTGTAGGACACATCAAGTGTGTCTTCACTTGCAAAATTGTAATGCAAGCCTAGAAACAGGATAGCCACGTTAATATTGGTGTTGTACCTAGGCTGGTATGGATAAAATCTTTCCCATTGCTGGCCCAAAGTAGGATCTCCGCATGCTCTGTGTTGTAAAGATGACCTGAAGAACCAGCTGCTGGATTCCACCATAATGCTTACAAAGAAAGGGATGTCCCTGGCTCCCCTTCAGCATAAAGACTTTCAGGTCACTTAGGTGTGAGGCTGGGACTCTGTTCAATCCCAGCCTACTAGCCTTTAATCTCAGAAGCTCAAACTACTGCTTGGAATAAGCTTCAAGAAGCACTGGAAATAAATGATATCAGTAATTAGAAAGGGGCTTTTTTAGAAAGAAACTGGCTATTTGCCTTCCCAAGAAGGGGTAGCTGTCTCCCTGTATTAAGTCTTGGGGGCAGAGTGAGCTAAGACCAGCCTGACTAATGGCATGAGCTAAGTACAGTATGAGTAACCAAAAAAAAAAACAAAACAAGAGGGAGTCAAGTATGACATATGACATTATGAACCCATTAAATTGAGAAATTATTCGAACTCTTTAAATTGGAAAATAGACTATTTTCCAGTCAAGTTTTTCTTCTGCACTTGGACCCTCCTTGTTATTTGAAATGTAGCTTACCCTGAAGCTCTTCTGTAGTTCATGGAAAAATAAGATAGGATAACTGGCTCCTTGCCCCCCGTAGTATGTCCTTTAAGCAGTATTACTTTATAAATTTCAGGAGGTTTATTTAAATGCATGTATGTATAAGGTCCTGGTTATTTCCCTAGCTCACAGAGCCGCGTTAAGGCAGGCAGCGTGTCGGAGAGCAGCCCGGCAGCAATCCAGCCGCAGTGCAGCCCCATGGAGAGGTGTGCCAGCATCCC
>JAVCKT010021060.1:0-27795 GCA_032273925.1 Rhynchotus rufescens
ATTTCATTTCATTACATTTTATTTCATTTCATTTTTTTGCTGATACCAGGCTTTGTCTGACTCCTGCTCAGCCCTGCCTTGCTGGGGACACCCTGGGGGACTTCGCCTGGTTCCTTTCCTCCTTCTGCCTCTTCCTGTGGTTTTCCAGCCTTTCTTGGACCTCGGAGCTGGCCCGGCAGGGCTGCACATCGCCAGCTCTCCATCGCTGCTGACCCCGTCTTTTCCCCGCTGCCGTCATTAGGGCGATTCAGCCTATTCAGTCAGTGACAGGTGCTCAATTGCTCTTAAGTGGCTCCTGGATAATTGGGGAGGTCTTTAGCTTCTTGTAACTTCCAATAATAAACAAAGGAAAGGGGGGAAAAATATCCACGCGGAGCACTTAGCGGATGGCCTCGCCGTTGGAGCAGCATTAAGGCTCTTCTGCTTCCCGCTGCTCAATCCCGGGCACTGCAGCAAGACGCAGGGTCCCTTTGGCAAGTGACGGATCCGCTGCCCAATGTCACTTTGCAGGGATGGGAAAAGGGTGGAAGGAGAAGAGCAGACCCCCGATTTGACCCCCGATTTGGCCCCACGACAGCCTCCACCCCTGCAAGGCAGCAGGAGCTGCAGGAGCTCTGGGGATGGAGAGCAGGGCATGAAGATCTCCGAGATGTGTGTGGTGGAGGAGCTGCAGGTCCCAAACCCGGCTCCAGAGTATTCCATCTTAGGCTGAAGACAAAGCTGAGCTGAAAATTTCCATCTTTGGTGCATCTCGGCTATTGCCAAGCCCCCTTCCATATCTTCCCCTTCATTTAAAGCCGGGTCACACCAACTCCAAGCTATCTGCAACCATGCGCTTTGCAAGATCCCACTGCTTCTGTAGAATCTCTCCCCGTACCAAAAGAGTCTGAGAAAAGGCCTTTTCTCAAAGCTTCTTTGTAGGTCCACAAATGGAAATTTGTGCATAAAGCTGTTTTCTTCAGCAAAGAGCTCCTGCCTTTGGCCCATGCTTGGTCAGAGGAAAACCAGAAAGGCAGAATGACCCTAAATTGCTCAACCCAGGGTGGAACTGGGCTAAAGTTGCAATAAACAAGAAAGAAACCCTAATTAATATATGTCTAGCCTGTTAGCTGATGTAAAGTTGCCCTAAGAGTTAATGAAGAGGTACTAATTTACACCCAGGGATACTTAGACCTTCCTTCCTATATGAGCCAAGCGAACAGAAGGATCGGATCCACGAATGTGAACCCTGCAGGGCAAAAGTGTCCCCTGTGCTTTGGAAAAACTCTTCCCAGGAGCACCAGGAGCAGCAAACTCTGCTTGGCTGCTCTGGCATCCAGGCCAGGAGCTCTGCCTGGAAAGTCAAGCTCAAGGACATCTCAGCCAAGAACTTGGAGTCAGCAACAAAGCTGCAAACAGGATCCAGGTCTTCTCATGAGCATCTCATTGGACTCACCCTAAAGCCCAGGAGGAGCTGCACCATGTAGAGAACTTTCCCAACAGATTTGTTCTGCTTTAATTTCCTTGGAGCAGCTTTCCTACAAAACTGGATTGCTCGAGTAGTTGTGCTAGGATGTGAGGGGACCTTTCTAAGCAAACTGTGCGGTCCTGGCAGCTCCTGGGCACGTGTGCATGCAAATGGCTCTGCATGAGTGTGCAGGTTGCTTAGCCACGTGCTCAAATATTTCTGTACTAGGTCCAAAGTCATCTATCCACCAGCACTGCTCCAGTGCCATGGGCCGTTCCCACCTCGAGGCCGTGCTTGGCTTTGGCCAACAGCGAGCGAAGCGGGTGCCAATGCTCCAGCTGCGATGACATCCAGGCTCCAGGAGAGCGTTGCAAAATGCCTTTGCAAAAGTCGCCTTCCACGCAACCACCAGCCCCCCCAAAACCAGGGACCCTCTAACATAAATCGGCATCGATCCCCCACCAGCAGAAAAGGGCAACAAATATAATTCCCCATGAATAATTCAAGCAGCTCCAAGATGCGCACTGCGCGTTCATCACCCTCCACGAGGACCTGGGGGATGCAGCCTGAAAGCCCCTATAAAAGGCAACGGGGCAAGATTTATTTTTAAGGTTGGGCAAAGCGCCGTGGGGGGGGGTCGCACCTCAGCTTGCAGCTCAGCCCCCACGCTCGTCCCGCTGCCTCTCGATGCTTTGTTAAAACAGGAAAGCACTTACGGTGCTGCCGGGGCATCGCTCCGCTCTGCTTTCTTCCGCGCCGGAGCTTTCAGGGATGAAAGGGCTCGGAAGTGCTGGCGTCGGCGTAGGAGCCGAGCAGGGAATGATCCCTCTCCTGCATCTCCCGGGCCGTGCGGCCGCAGGGTCACCTCGCTCGCGTGTGTCCGCACGCTGCTGACCTTGTCTCCTGGGCCCTCTGGAGTCCTTGCATGAGGACAACCTCGAAACAGGGTGCAAAGAGCGTCCGACTCCCATCCCATCCCATCCCATCAAAGTGGGTGCATCTGCTGCCCAGGAAGAGCCGTCATTCCCAGTTTGGATAAGTGATGGGGAAGAGGTAGGTGAGCACACTTGTGCTGGAGGTTTGAACCTGCTGTGACTGTGCAATTTACCCCAAACCACCCAAACCAAGCATGAAAAGATGGGGGGAAACATGCAGATACCAAACCTTTTGGTGCGCTGTGTCCAGGTGGATTGGCTGAGCTGGGATACTTTTGCTTCCCTGACTTGTTCCTCCTGCTTTCCTCTCGGTTTTCTCTGTCAATAAGCCCTGCTTCTGAGATTGAGACCTTGATCAATTGTGGTAGGATCCATCTCCCATCACCTGAGAGATGAAGGCGTGGTGGCCAAGCTGGCCGGCTCGCTGGGGAGACAAGGCCCCCTCTTGAGGACCATTCATCCTGACTATTGGACACCGGCTGTCAGGAGGGACAAATGGCTCTCTGGAGGTGGCCATCCTTCTCTGCCGGCCATTGATGTGATCCAGGTGAGGAATCTAGATCTAATGCTTTCCTTTTGAGCCACCGAAGCCCAAGATGCAGCAGGGGAAGGAAAAAAAAATTGCTAGCCGAGTCTGCTGCTCTGGAAGTCCCTTCTTCAGCCCTGTGATTAGGAGACGAGTCCCAGCCAGAGTATGTCAAGGCTCAGCTTATTGAGTGCTCAGTCCTTCCCGTCCTTTGCAGTGATGCCGCATCAGACCAAAGACCTTCTCATAGTGCTAGAAAGAAGTGTCCATGAGATATAAGCCCTCCTAGAGCAAAACACAATGAATGGAAGAGGAAGGCTTTGCTTCCCCAGCGTGGACCCTTTTCACATGTCTCCCAGCAGACACCCTTGGCTTTTCCTGTGCAGTTTGACCCATGATCTGTTGAAACCCAGGGAAGATTCCCCACGAAGTCCTAGGTTCCCGAGTGTGAAGGCCAGGAGGATCATTGCAAAGGAGCGTTGCAGATTCCCACCTCTCTTTTGAGCCATAATTTTGGTCTGTTCAATAGGAAGGTGCCTAGTTGTGACTTAGAGTCGAAGTGATGGAGAATCCATCTGCAGCCCTAGGACAAGTGGCGATGATTAATTACCTTTGCTATTAAAAGCATTCACTCTGCTTCTAGCTTGGATCCAAGCAACACAAGGGTCTCATTAAGTCTTTATTAGAGAGAGTCTTTTGCAGCCAGAAACTCTCATCCCATGTTGATATTTACAGAACAAACCTGTCTTTTAACCTTCTCTTGGAGCCTAAGACATATGGCAAGGCACATTATGCTTTGCCAGGTGATCATCCCATGGTATCCAGCCCGGAGATGTGACCCCAGATGCTTGTCCAAGCAGGGACCTTTGCTGGGATGCACACGGCATGGGAAACCAACAGGGTGGACAGGGATGTGTGTCCATCTCCTAACCAGGCTGCTGTTGCAAGAACCATGACCCAAAAGTGACGGTGGGCTCCTCCTCGCTGCTGTCTATCCACGTCCTGCACCCGGTGGGATGCTTTGCTCTCTCTGCCCCTCTTCCTCCCACCCAAACTGCGCTGGTCTAGCGGACTGATCAAGTGAAAGGTGGAAAAAAAGGTAATTAATCTACAGAGAAAAAAGTGTTAATACCTCTAAGACACCGGGGACACTGGCTGTCAGCTTCCACCAATTAGTCACCTAAAACCCTGCCTGTATGATCTCTGTGGTACAGCTGAGTTGATTACTCTAATTAATTTTGCATCGATCTGCATGGATCCGCAGCACCGGGGCCTATCACAGGAGGAGGAGGAGATGGATGCGTGAGCCCTGCTCGGGTGTGGAGGAGGGAGCGCGTCCTGGGCACCGCGCTCCCTTTCCAGCGTTTTTGATGGCTCTTCCCTGTCCCCGTCCTCCTGGAGCTCCCAGAGCTGGGATGATGGACGGAGCACAGACACACACACTCCTTCTTCTCTTCCCCATTTACAGTTTTGTGTCTTTTACACTCATTTTCCTTTGCCATGGGGTTATCCTTTGCCATATCCAGCAATGGGGCAGGGATGAGGCTAAGCCCATCCATAACCTGGAGCATCAAACCTGGAGCTGTGGCTGCTGTTTCCACCTTTCACTGCCCAAATAACCCCCGACCCAGCTCCCTTACAGTGAGAAAATACATCTGCTTCCCTGTTGTCACCTTTCCACCCTGTGCATCCTCAGCCTCCTCTTTTGGGGGGCCCTTTCTCCCTGACTTTATTT
The DNA here is from genome assembly GCA_032273925.1 of Rhynchotus rufescens. Classification (NCBI taxonomy): domain Eukaryota; kingdom Metazoa; phylum Chordata; class Aves; order Tinamiformes; family Tinamidae; genus Rhynchotus; species Rhynchotus rufescens. The sequence goes on from JAVCKT010021060.1 coordinate 4,644, forward strand.
TTGGGCACATTTTATCATGAAAATGTCCTTCCAGACGCAAAAGGCCAAAGGTTCCACTTTGAAAATGTCAGGAAAGCAGAACATCGGTGATTTTTTTCCAATATTTTTTTTCTCTTGTGCTCGCGTGCGCCTTTTCCCTCTCCCACCCTGGCTGAAGTTTGATCCAAATTCACGGACCTGCTCGGGACACCCCAGGAAGCGGGGGGCAGGTCGCGTCCCGGTGCGAGGCATCAGCAAGCACGATTCTCACCGTGTCCCAGGGACCTCTCACCACCTTTGATGTGCTTTCTGCCGTGGATGTAGTGATGCTTTTGCAGGAGTGCAGCCGCTCTCGTTGGCTCTTTGATCTGCTCTTAACGCTTCGCTTGCAGGGAGCGCGCAAGCCCAGTGCCCATAGTCCTGCACCCCTGCACGCGAGTGTGCACGCGGGGCTCCCTTCCCTGTGCCACCCTGCTCTCCTGAGCCTCTCAAACCTCTCCCGCACCGAGGAACCCCCATATGTCACTTTTACAGGACATTTCTGTGGCCTCCTGAGCTCGGTGGCCCCAAGTCGGCTCCTCCTGGGACTGGAAGCAAGGGAGAAGCTGCAAGATGCTGTTAGCATCGCTCCAGCCGTGGCCACAAAGAAACACGGATACCACCTCCCTCTTCCCACATCCCTGGCCATTTACTTACCAGTTTATCAAAACCTTGGCACTAGTGCAAGCTCCTCACCATCATCACCAAAAACCTTTGCTGGGCACTAATAGTATTAAGGGAGAAGTGAACCTCATGTCAGGAGCAAGTAGAGCATCCTCCTCACAACCCCCTGGCAGGCAACGGGTTAACCATTGCCTTCGTAAGCATAATTTCCTGGGATTAATATTAAAAATGTATCTAATGGCTCCCACTTGTTTACTAAATAGCCAGTGTGGAGATAAGTTATCAGCTGCGGCTATAATTTGCTATTAATCAAATATTCAAATCAGTGCTGCAGTCGGCCACAATGGGACACGCACATAATTCTCCAGCTCTGGTAATAATTAATCTTTTTCCCCCTTTTTTTTTTCCTTCACTTTGGACTCTTGCAAATATCTTTTGGTGTTAAGAGGTCCCCAGAGAGACCTGCCTCTAAATGAGGTGTAAAAATCTAAGCCGCACAAAAAATAGCATGCGGCTGGGATCGATATTCTCTTCACAGCTACATCGATTAACAACAATATTCTTCATTTATTAATTATGAAGGGGAATTTTCCATCCTTGCATCTCTTTCTGTGCTTGGTGCTGGGGTGGGTCGGCTGCTCGCCGAGCCCTCCCGGCCCTGCTCCTTGGCTGGGGGATCCGCAGGGATCCTCGTGGCTCGATCGGAGCGAGGGAAAAGGAGGGGGATCCACTGGTGTGAGATGCTGGACGTGGCAGCATCCAGTGGGGCTGAGCCCTGGTGTCACGAGTTGCAAGGCTGGGGAACCAAGGGGACAACCCTGGCTAATAGCTCGGAGCTGCAAAAAAAGCCAAATTTGCCCCAAACCGCTTTGAAAGAGAGCCCCAAAGAGACTGGTGTAGCGAGCAGGAGCCAGAGCCGCGTTTCGGACGCGCCGGGCACCGGTGGTCGGCTCCGACGGGACGCGGCCGGCGGCATCGCCCCGCTCCGCGCGCCGTGCGCAGGGACACGAGCCGGCCTTGGAGGCGGCTAATCGTTACTTAAAGTGAAAATTACCACCGAGCTCTATTAGACTTTAAAATAAAAATTAGAGATTTCTACGATAGATTTTCCCTAACGAGGAGCGTGACGGATGGGTGTATCAGGGCGCGGGCGAGCTGAGCACTGCTAAGTGAAATTAAATGGCTGTAGGTGGCATCCCGCTCCCTCCCCAGCGCTCTCCTCCCTCTAAAATCCATAGCGGCACAGTGTCGCTGGGATGGGGGCCAGGAGGCCTCCTTTCCCCCACGTTAAGTGAGCAGAGACGTTTCCTTCCTGCCTGGATTCCCTCATTTCCCTTGCTCTAAATCACCGAGGGATGAACTGTTCGGTGCTTCCTACTGCTTGGCTGCGCTCGCTGGGAAGGATCCCTGCAGCTCCCAGCCCGGAGCCGAGCTCGCCCATTCCGGAACTCATCCGGGAACCGGGAGCCTGATGAGGGAGATGGGGAAACGAGGTGTCTGCAAGCCCAACGAGGTATAATTGACTTTCTTTGCAGCTTCATTAATTGTGCTATTTTTACATTTCAAGGCATGATCCCTGTGCGAGGTGGTCGGCACGTGTTTGAAGCAGCAGCTGTTCCAATGAGGCTGTTCTTTGCTCAGGTTCTGCCTTCCCGGGTGCTTTCAGGACCTTCCCCTCCTGCCTTTCCTCTCTATCTCCTCAAGGCCTGGCACTCATCAGGTATCTCAAGGAGGCGACATGTAAAAACCCTCTTCCATCAAAAATTTGGCTGCCATCACTGGTTTCCTTCCAACCAGACCCTGCTGAGCCATGAACGCATCCCCCAGGTTGCTGCTGCTGGATGCAGCCCGCTCAACATGTCACCAAGGCACCCATGTTGCCCACCTCAAGGTTGCTTCCCATGGGAAACGGCTCCACGACCTCCCAAGGGTCTCCAAAACCCACGAGTCCCCATTATACAGGATGAGCCTCCCGCGTGGAGAAAGCCTCCGAGCATGATGGTGACCCTTCCCTCTCCTGCCATCTCCAAGTGTCACCAGTGATGTGAGTTTGCAGGGTCTCCGCTTGCCTGGTGGGAGGCCGGGCTGCGCGTTGGGAAGGGGCGGTGGGGCGGGCGCGCGGGCTCGGGGCTCCGGCGTGAGGTTAGCACTGAATCCGCAAAAATCACCGTACCTTGAAGAGTGCTCAATACGCCTATTGATCGGCCCTTGCGCCTCGATCGGTTTGCCGGGCTGGCTGCCGCAGTGCTGCTTTCGGGAAGGGAGGGAGAGGAGGAGGGAGGAAGGGGGCAGGGAGAAGCGAGCCCGCGTGCGCCAGCTTCCCCGAGCACCTTCAGGCTCCTTGGGGATGCCACCGGGCCCATGGGCCTTCAGGACCTCCTACCTCTCTGCTGTGGGAGGCAGCTAAGCTCCAGGGGAGCACATTGGCTCTGAGGGTGTTTTTGAGACCAAACGGTGGAAAAACAATGCAAAAAAATCCTCTATCTCACCCAGTTGCTTTCTTACCAAAGCCTCCTCAGATACCCTAAATCAGGTGTCCCTTCAAAGCCAAGAGCAGACGTCAAGGTCCAAAAGAGGGAGAGGCAGATGTGGGCCGTGTCTTGGTGTGGACCCTACAAGGAACCCAATGTGAGCTCAGGGTGCCCATCCCTCCTTCCTGGATGACCTGCATCTCCACTGCAGGACAGTCACCGTGCAGGAACAAGTAGCTCCTGGGCTACATGGGGAGCCCAAGGGGCATTCGGATACCGGGAGGCATCAGCCCCTCAGAGCTGCTCCTGTCCCTGACTTTGCTCCGTGTCCTTGCTGAGCTGTCCTGTCCCTCATGCAGTTCAGCTTCAGCTTGCCCAACTGCAATAAATATCGGGCAAAACTGCTGCCCAAGAGCTGGTCCCGCCTGGACTGGAGTTTTGCCAGCGCCTGCTTACTGCAAGTCCAAGGCTCCAGGTCCAGCATGGAAGGAGTCTAGAAGGTCTGGGCATTGAACAGAGTAGTCAATATCCTTGCAAGGACTTGGGATCAAATACTGCAAATCCTCCGGGATTTGGGCTGGAATACGGTCATGCTGAAGAGCATCCTCTCCATACATGCTACCTTGGGTATCCCCATCCCTGACCACCTCTCTTGGCATCCCCACTCCTGCACATCCCTTGGCTCCTTGGCACCTGTCCCTAGGTTCACTCCCAAGATTTCGGGTGGCTGCAATCTCAATTTACTATGAAATGACTCAAAACCCTCCCTGCCCAGCACAGGCATCCCCAGGGCCTTGGGATTTAAGCATAAAAGGATGTCCCAAAAATGGGAGGGAGGGGAGAATAAATGAGAATCCCTCCCTCCCCAGCCAAATGGATCCCACCAGGCTCCCCAGCTCCGGCGTGATGGATGCCCAATGAGCAAAGGCTGAGGGAGCTGGGCCTGCTCTGCCTGATGAAGAGGAGGCTGAAGGGGGACCTGAGCAGTGTCTATAGACACCTCAAGGGAGGCAGTGAGGAGGACGGGGCGGCCTCTTTGCAGTGGTGGCCACTGATAGAACCAGAGGAAACGGCCCCAGACTGAAGCACCAAAAGTCCCCCAGGAACTTAAGGAAAAAATTCTTGATAATGAGGGTGCCCAAAGAGGTTGGGGAGTCTCCTTCTCTGGAGATCTTCAAACCCGCTTGGATGCAGCCTGTGCCCCGTGCTCTGGGTGACCCTGCATGTGCAGGGGGTTGCACTAGATGATGTCTAGAGGTCCCTTCCAACCTTAACCATTCTATGATTTTATGATTCCATCTACTTGTCCTTGCACCCACTTGCATCCTGCACAAGCGCCCCGGGCGGGGAGAATCCCAGCAGATGTGGCCACCCCCGAGGCCATCCCCGGCACGGGGCTGCTCTAGTTTCTGGCAACTGCCTCCTGGCTCCCTCCCCGTTGGGTTAAATAAAGCTCTGGGCTGCGATGAAGCCCATTAAAGTCAGGGGCGAAGGTGTGGGATTGAAATGTAGGACAGCAGCCGCTGCAGAATGTGGTTGCATCCGATCGATGGGAAATCAATAGCCGGCTCTGGTTCCTGGGTTCCCGCCAGGCGCTCCTGGCCGGGGGCCCTGCTGCCTTCCAGATGGGTCCCCCGCCACAGCCAGGCCCCCACGGGGACACGCTGGCACCGAGGACGGTCCCCGACACAACGCTCGCTTCCCGCTGGGCATTCCCGGGGATGCTGCCGAAGGACTGGGATCACGCAGCGAAGCATCCTCCGCAGGGCCACGTCCCTTTTGGCCTCCTGTGGTTGGAAGCTGCTGGGTGCAGGGGTGAAAGGAGGGGAAATCTGGGGGGTTAAGTCCAAACCACCGTTAGCTTGAGGGGGAATGCAGCAAATTCAGGGCTGGGCTCCGGGTCTGAGGTTAGTTCCCGGCTCCGCTCTCATCCCAGCCTGACAGGGATCTCCTGCCCCGGGGGAATGAGGGTGACAACCTCCCAGGGGGTTGTGCCATGTCCCAAAGCCCGGCTGGAGAGCAGGAGCAGGGCTCCAAGGCCACCCCATTCCTGCTGCAGGACAAGGGGATGCTCCAGGAATGTGCTGGGCCCCAGGAAGAAGCTGCAAAAGCCCCCTTAAATGTTCAGTTTTCGCATCCAATGTGACAAAACCCATGACATGATTAATCAGGGCTGGACATTAATTATTGCAATCTTGAATGACATAGATTAATTGATTCCCGTGCCCCTTGTAGACCCTCCATGGGAATTTCACAGCCGTGTGAGAACAGGCCAGACCCGACGGCAAAATGTGGGATGCTTGGGAGAAACGGGACTGCTCCACATTGCTTTTCCGCAAGGTTTCTTGCTCCAGCAATGCCCCAAAGCCACCGCTGAAGGGTTTGGGGAGTCACATCACCTGCCACATGCTGCCCCATCTGAGAGGGCCACAGTCGCCGTGGGACGGCCCCGGATGGGCATGGGGTCCTGGACGGCCGGGTCGGATCCCGGGAATGACAAAGCCCTTTTGTTGCAGGCTGGCAGGGCTGGCCCGCGGCTCCCCGCGGCTGATTGCCATCGACCTGCCCCGGGAATCGATGCGGGACCGTCAGGCCGTACCAAGGCCGGCTCCGGCGGGGAGGAGGCTGCGGGACCCGCCGGGGCTTCCCAGCGCTCCGCTCCTCAAGGACGCGCCTTGGGGGTGAGGACGTGGGTGCATCCAGCAGCACTTCCAGCACAAGCAGCCAGCGCGGGAGGACAAAGCATTCCCAGGATACTGGGATGTGCTCCCTGCTCCATACACCAAGGGCATTTCCCTACAGGACAGCTCTGTGAGCAACCCGGCATCCTCTTCCTCACCATGACCATCAAGGCCAGTTTGGCCACCTTCACCCTCAGGGTCTTTCTTCCAGCTCGGTATCCCATCAAATCATCCAAGGCAGGGTCCGGATCGCCAGCTCCAAACTGGGAGAAGCACCCAACACAATCCCAGGTGCTGTTGTGGACAAGGAACAAGCCCGGATGTCCCTTCCAGGAGGCAGGAGCCAAGGGATGCCAGGGATGCCACCGGGCTGGGACCTTTTCTGATCACCTTGGGACCCACCGAGCTGCTGGAGCAGCCGGGAAACAAATGATTTCAAATAAACCAATATTAATAGTGTATTGATAAACCGAGCAGGGCAGTATGGAGGGGGAATAAACAGGGGGAAAAAAGCTTCCTAGTGAATCTCCAAGGGAAATTTTTCCAAAGGTTAAAAAAAAAAAAAAAAAGAGAGATTGAGAGAGAGAGAGAGGAAAAAAGAAGAAAAAAGAAAAGCAGGGAATTCATTTATTTTGACGGTGATTTTTCTGGTTGCCATTTAAGGTCGACACTGGGGAAGTGCTGGGGTTATTGACATATAGACCAGAGGAGATGGCAGGACCCCCGCCCCCCTGCCCCTCCGCAGCAGCCGGGTAAGTGGAGGGCCCGTGATTTATTTAGTATCCATGAATACTGAGTGAAATCAGAATAATGGGGCACTTAGCCGCGTTACTGAGAAATCACTATTGTGATGCAATTTACTCCAATTAATTAAGCCTTTTTTGTTACCATTATTCCTTGTTTTACATTTTGTTTTAAATTTCAAACGATTGGGTGCTTTGTGGTGGGAAGCTGATAGGTCTAGTGAGAGCCTTGCCGCAAGAGGCCGTAAATACCGGCCAGGAGATTCGCGCTCCGCTCCCGGTACCGATCCGGTCCCCATCCCCTGCTGTCCTCACTGTGCTTTTCATTTGCATCCCACCCAAAACTCAAAGGCAACTTAGCTCCAATCGGGTGTCCCAGGGCAGGTAATATATGATCCTCATCACCTTTCCTTGCGGATGGGGATGTCCTAGACCCAGATGTGCCACCTCAGCCCGTGGAATCTGCTCCCAGCCCCTTCCCAAGGAGCCCCATCGGACACTGGGATTCACGTTCCCACCTATGCGTGCTGAAGCAAGGATATATCTGGTTTATTTAGCATGTCGCTGAGCAGCTGCCTTTATTTTTTCCCATTCTGCCAGGTTTGGAGCTGGGTCAAAAGCCCAGGGAACTGGAATCCTAAAGGAGATGAGCACTGAGGTTTTGGAGACCCCCTTATCAGCCTCATTGAGCCTGGTATTTCGGTGGGGGTCCCCACAGAGCCACAGGGTGGGTAGCTAAGGATGAAGGGATGAAAGATGGAAGTTGTCATTGAGAACCTCCCAAAAATGCAGGATGCCCCTGTGACCTTCCTACTGACCCTGGGGACCTGCCCAGCATCCAGGATGCTCCTTGCAGCGCTCGGGCGCTTCCCGGTGCGTGTCCATCATCCCACAGAGCCGTCGGACGCGAGAAGCTGTTTGCAGCTAGCAGTGCTGATTTGCTGGTGCAGACTAGTTGGGAGTTTTCCTTCCAGCCCTCCAGGTGATCCTGTTTAACCTCCCGTGATTTTGATTCCCGACGTAATCAGGCGCCCATCTGCAGCGCCGCTGGCACCCGAGCAGCTCCGCTCGGCGCGCGCGGCTTGGGAACGCAGGAGGGGAGAGAGGAGGGAAAGAGGGAGGAGGGCAGGACAAACCCGTCAACAGGCGGGAGAAAAAACATGTGAAATCAGGTGAGAACAAGGTAGCCTTCGCTCCAAAGCGCTGTGTCCTGCCTGATGGGCACCCCATGGGCACAGGGAGAGGATGCCCCTGTGGGAACCACGTGCGGTGCCCGGGAACCAGAGCAGCACTATCTCTTTAACGGCAGGGAGAGAAAATATTGGTGCCCTGGACCCCCCTGGGAATAAATTCATACTGCTGTATCGATTCGATTTTTTTTTTCTCCTTTTGCCTGATTCCTACAGCCTCCTGGGTAACAAAGATTAAGCTTCAAGCCCTTCTGATATTACTTTGAAATGCAGAAACCTTCAGAAAAAAAAAAAAAAAGAGGCTGCATCTCTCTTGGAAAATGGCAAATATCTTTGGGGATGAGCCAATATTTGCCTGTTTTTTTCTTTTCCCGCCTTGCAAGCACACACGTATGTGCATCTGCGTATAGGTACCCGTCCCTCCTCCTCTCCCTCGCCCCATGCATCATGCTAAAGATCCAAGGACTCATTTGATTTAACTGGTGTTAAACTGCAGCGGGGAACTCGGGTGAGCACCGGAGCCAGCCACCTTAATATCAGATCAATTAATTATCAGCACTGTTATGACGAAGGCTGGTGAAATGTGGGTTGATAGATCTCCGAGCGCAAGCAAAGAGCTCTCATTTCCCCGGTCTCCTAATCACTGGAGGAAGGCCTGGCCTGTGATCTCGGTTGCACAGGCATAAATCTGGAGCAGCTCCAGTTATTTAATTGGTGCCGCTTGGGAATTTACAGCCATGCAGCGGTGAGCAGAATCCAGACCTTCAGATGGGAGCCTTTTCCTTCCTGCTGGTGATTTAGCTCTGCTGTCTGCAGGAATTATTCAGCTGGACAACCACTGTTCCTGGAGGCTTCTCCTGCTGGGCGCTATGTGGAGTCTTCTAGGAAGCACGGAGAGGTCTGGGAGAAGCAGGAAAACTGAGACACAGGGAGCCAAACCCGCAAGGAGCAGCCGTGGAGGCACAAAGTGCTCCTCCAGCATCCCAAACCTGCGGGGTCCTGCCAAGGAGCTACCTGCTAGGTGACATCCAAGTGGCTCCTCAAGGTCACCAACATCCCACGACCTGCCCTGGCTTTATGGGATGAGACCCTGAGGTAAAAAGGGGAGAATCCTGAGCCTGTGAAGTTCCATGATCCAAGGGAGGTTGAAGTTTGGGTGAAGGAGGTGGGGACAAGGGGCTAGAGTTACTCTCGTGGGCTGGGAAGGTCATGGAATTGCCCATGAACCCTGAAAGCAGATCCTTCTGACTTGCTCACTCCATGTCCCCACAAACCTCAAGGTATTGTGGCCCTGTCTTTGACATCCTCAGGCTCAGAGCAGACTCCTCTTCCAGTCCTGACTCCTCCTTGACTGCCTCTTCTCTCAGACTTGGCATCTCCCTGCGGTAACCAAGGACCCCGCTCACCACCAAGCCAGCTCTGACCCTTTCCTTCTGTCCTGGTTTTGTGGGCAGCTCCACAGCACATGGCTGAAAAGGGCCAGCTGATGAAGATCCAATTTTGGGCACCATCTGGGTAGCAAAAACAGGTGCAGAACAAAACATGTTCCTCTTGAGACTTCTAAGCCCCTTGTCAAAGCCCTGGAGGAGACCGATAACCTCAACCAAGACCTCTGTGTTTGATACAAATGGGTCATTTTGAGCACACAGGCTTCCTCGTGAGCCTATCCCTGGCAAAATGTCTCCTGGAAGGATCTTTTCCCAAGACCTGGATGTCATCAATGGAGATTCCAAGGCTTGGGAATCTCAGGGAGGCTGATGGCCATGCACACCACACTACCACGTGTCCACGGGTCACCTCTGTGCAGAGCAGCCTGGACTTTGGAGGCAGACCCTTCTCCCCTTCCTAACCCTCACACACCATCAATGAAGTGATATCCCAACTCTTTATTTCCCTATCAATAAACTTCATTGTCCTTTTCGTGCAAACCCTTCAGCAATTAAAAAGGGGAAAAAAAAAAAAAGAAAGGGAGGAGAGGAAGAAGAAGAAGACAAAGGGAGTTGATGTTTGACTGCTGGGCTATCACTTAAGTCCTTGTTCCTGTTTACTCAGGACTTATTAGAGCTCATTCAATGCCTATAGCATGGCTGGATCAATACCTGCTGGGAGCAAGAGAGATTCCGCTTGGCCACTGTAGCCCATGTTGCAGAATTGATCTGCTTGGCTGCTGCAATCTGAAAATCCATCTTTTTTTTGCGCTCTCTGCCTCGCTCTCGGCAGCCGGGTTGCTAAGCAACGGGGGCTCCTTTGGGCGGTCATTGGTCAGCGGCGCGGCCGGCCGCCGCGGTCCTCCCCGGCCACCCGGCCACTTTGGGCTGCGATTCGTCCGCCGGGACGGCTCCGCGGGACCAGGGGAGGTGGGGAAAGGGCAGGGAGGAGACAGGAGGGAAAACGGGGGGAAAAAAAAAAAAAATCAATATCACCTCACATTTAACCTTTCTTTAAAAAAAAAAAAAAATCTTTTAGAAAACTATATTGACCCATTCCTTATCACTTGGTGCCATTGCAACCTGCTCCAACCTGCTTCATTGCCTGCACATGGGCTTTATAAACTCCTCTGCTTTTGCTTGCTTTTTGTTTCAAGGTAGAGCGTTCTTGCCATCTTCTCCATCCCTGCCTCACCTTGGCCGGACGCAAAGTTAGGAGGGGCTTAGCTAAAGGTGTGTTTCTAAACTGATTTCATTAAACTGGGGCAAAACCTTTGTGTGGATGTACTGAAATCAATGTCAACCCCATTTGCATCGATTTCACTTCGCTTTGGTAAAGGAATCGAATTATACAAACCAATACCAACCTGCTTTAAAATGATTTAAGAGTGTCTACACAAGACCAATTTTGGCTTGCAATTTTGCGTGTAGACAAGGTTCATCCCTCCTCTCCAAAGATCCATTCATTAGGCAAATGTCTTTGCCACAAGAGCCTTCCAGCTCCCATGGCCTCCCCAAAAGGACGTTATCTTTGCACCCTTCCACACCAAGTCCTGCAAGTGGTACCTCAAATTTGTCCTATTTGTGGTACCCAAAGGCTACTCCTGAGCTTTCCCCCTGTTTGCTTCAGCACCAGCTTCTGAGATCACTCCTGAAGATGCTTCATGATTGAAGGGGATTTGCTTTTCAGAGGGGTTTTGGGCATCAGGCGGAGATGAGATGACGCGTTGCCTTGGAAGGATGTATGTTGGGAACAGGGATCAGTCAGGAAACACAAACCATGGAGCCCTGGAGCTTGCACTCCCAAAACAGAGAGGGTCATCCCTCGGTACCAGGATTTGGGCAGTGTTTGATGTGCAGCTCTTGATCCTGTTCGAAATCCATCCCACCAAACATACATGCATCTCACAGATGTACGGGTGCCTCTCACTATGACCGCAGATAACGTCAGCCTAGATCTCAACGGCCTCACAGAAGGGCTGCTGATATCCCCCGTTGTTTTTTGTTTTTTTTAATGATTATCTTATCTCGACCTAACAAAAGGGTTAATGCTAGAACAGAAGTGCTCCAAAGTGGACACTTGAAGCTGAGTGCCCAAACTGTTGTGAGACACCTGTGTGAAGTGGCCTCTTCTCCAGAAGTGCTGCTCAGCTCCCTCCAAAGCCAGGAAAAGCCACAATTTTCCAGGACAAATTCAGACACTTTTATTAGCTCCCTCCATAGGTAATTCAGGTCCAAAGGTGCTTCGGAGATAGGAGACCATGGATCTCTACTTACTCAACACATGCATGGACATAATCCCTTCCTATGCCAGTCCCCATAACTGTCAGGTTCCTTTATTGGGAATATTAAAGTGCTTCTCTAATATCAGGGATATTAGAGAAAAAAATAAAATTGGGAAATATCAGCTTATCAAAACTAATTTGCTCCATGAAGGAGACCACTGTTTCCCTAAATCTCCTTTTTCAGACATTTGATTGGAAGCATGAAAAAAAGGCTGAGTCGACAGCATGGGGGAGTCTTGCCCCATTTTGGCATTTTCTAAGCTAATTGTCTCATTTTCTGTGTGATTTTTTGTTTGTTTGTTTGTTTATTTGTTTTAAAATCTGGGCACATTTACAAGGAAAGATTTGAAAAAAAAATGCCCAAAGCCAAAATTTATCTACAGTTTTAGAGATTGTCGAAATCTCTTGTTTTGATTGACGGTGTCTGTAAATTTTTGGAATTGCTCGTTGGTTTTTTTTTTCATTTTTTCGCTGTTCTTTTTTGTTTTATTTTATTTTGTTTTCTAAATTGCAAAGAAGAGAAGCAGTTAAAATTCACATAAATTCACACAGAATGAGGAACCCATTTCCTGCCCGGGCTTAAAACCCTTCTCAGCGTTCCTAAGGGATTTTAGCAGGGACTTGCAAGTTCCGATGGAGAGCGATGCCTCCCATGGATCGGGGCAGCCCTGTTCTTTCCCCACTGGGATTTTGGGGGGTGTTTTACACGCACATTAATGGGTGCTGGAGGATGCCTTTACTAAGCATCGCCCGAACCCCTTGCGACTCTCCCGGCCCGGCTTCGGCGTGAACTCCCCACGCCAAGAGGACGTCTCGGCAAGACCATTAACTGATTTTTGCTCTCGCTTAGAGCTTGCAGCATTGACGTGTCTGCTCGATACTTGACAAGCTCTCCGCCGGCCCTGTCCGCGGCTGAGATGGGAGCGGCGCTCGCGGAAATATTCCTGCTCCTCGCTGCCACGGGAACCTCGCGTTTCATCCTGAGCCGCATCAAGAGCTTCACCTGCTCTTGCCGATGGTTTTTCCCCATTTCTGGGCTGTTGGAGCTACTCCGTGAGCTCCTCAACCTCCAAGCTCTGCTTAAGGTCCTGGTTATTGGTTTTAGGCTGCTGCTGTTGATTGAGGAGGGAGAAAGGGGCATCTCAGGAAGGAGCCGCCAGCAAAACTCCCCAATCTGTGCAATGCTTAAATAGTTATTTAATAGTTAAATAGTTAAATTTAACTATTTAAGGTAAATAAATAAAGTTAAATAAATAGTTATTTAAGCATTATTAGGTTATTAAGCATTATTAAGTTATTAAGCTTAGCAGTAAGGGGAGGCTAAATGCGAACCTCAGCTTCAGCATCCCCTGCCCTTGGCCCTTGCAGACACCTGGGGAAGTCTCCCTGGAGCCAACAGAGTTCCCAAATCCTCTGGGAATCCCACTTACCTTTCCCTGCAGCTCGACCTGTGCCCAGGTTGTGTGGGGACAGAGTCCTGGGGAACTGAGGCCGCCCAACGTGGATTTGTCTAAATCCAGCACGTCGGAGCGTCCTGCTGGACGAGGCGGCATCGCGGGAGCGGAGCCAGGAGCCGCGGAGCAGCCGGGACGTGGAGCTGCAGAGGGAAAGCTGGGAGGATTCCCCGTGTCTGCAGATCCCACCGGGACCACAGGGCTGGGAGGTGAACCCTGAGCCGCTGGTAGAAAGCTCCGGTCTGGATTGCCAGGGACTAACTGGCTTTCTCCTTCCCTGCTTGTTTCCCACTGAGCGATTTTGTGGACAGGCAGAGAGAGGAAGAGATGGGGAGTGAGTGAGAGAGAAAGGAAATAGGGATGGGAGTCAATTGACAAAGTGAAATTTATTTTTCAGAAAAAAAAAGGAAAATGTCTTCTACATTTTGAGGAGAAATATTGATATGTGCTTTGAAACTCCTTTATTTCTCTCCCTCTCTTCCCTTAATCATTTTATTTTTTGTTCTGCAGGCCCTGCATTTCCATAAGCCCCTGTCTCCGCCTGTCATTTCTTGTAGACATGAAGTCGGTCTGTGCAGAGGCAAAATTCCCACTCCTCTCCGCAGGCTCATTGGGGAGAAGGGGGCTGGATTAATGCCGGGCTGTGATTTTAGGGGTATGTTGCATTTGCATCCAGGCGGGGGCCTGGCGTCCTTTGGGGGGATATTGTTTGAGGCGATATTTTTCACAAGCTTCAGAGCAAATATCTCCCCCAAATATTGGAGAGCCTCTTTTCAGATCCACTTTGAAGCTCTGCTCATTTAGGGGGAGAAAGAGAGGAGAAAATTCCAATGCATTTAGATTTCTTGCATCATTGGCACAAGACATGGTGAGAGCCGAGCCTGTAACAAGGGACCTGCTTTGGGGACCCTAGAGCGAGAAATGAAGGTGAAGGACACAAGAGGATGGGACAGGCAGCGGCGGGAGCCTCTGATGTGATGGTGGGGCCGAGCTTCACTCCTTGCTTAGACTTCAGGTCTCACTAGCAGATTTCCAGGTGCTGGTCGTGGCTTGCAGCACTTCAGAGCTGGCACCATCCTCCCTTCTCCAGGTCCCCGTGGGCATCGCAGCTGTTGTTCCTGTCCTCGTTTTGCTCTTCACTCTCTTTTGCACCATTTTTCAGCCCTTCCCGCTTACCATCTTTCCCATCACCAGCTCCACCGACCCAGAGCCATCGTTCCATGAACTATCTCTGCCTCACCGGGTGGAAATCCATGTGGAACAACCTCCACGGGCTGCCCGGGCTCTGTTTGTACAGAAAGACTCAGTGTCCGGAGCAAACAAGTGTCCTTTAGTCATTTACACACCGCACAGATGCAGAGCAGGTAACAAAAGCTTCATCCATTAGCACGATGACAGGTATTTCCCTGTTCTTAGGCTGGGCCTAGTCCAGCACAACACTTAAGTACATGATTAATTTGAAGTCTAAGAGACTTAAGCACGTGCTTAAGTGTTTGGCCACCGCGGGCCTAACAACAGCAGGTTCTACAGAGCAATCCATGCTCATGACATGTTACAGTGCTGCTTAGATGTATGGATTAAGGGTGCCATAAACAGTTGAGATATTCTGTTTAAACAATCATTTGTTGACAAGAGTATTCTAAGCCCATCGAATCCCTCCGTGATAGATGTATGTTGTCTCTCCGAGTCTCCTGCTGTACCAGCCATTGATTTTTGCAGCCTGGATGCTAAGGTAACCTTTACCTGAGAGCTTAAGCACAAAGCGAGGGGTGTCGGCGCCCCGTGCCAGCCGCTGTTTGCGCTGCTAGAGCGGGGACGGAGCGAGAGCTCCTCTCCGCACCCATCCACGGAGCACGCTGGGCTCCACGGCCACACCAAGCAGGAGCACCAAGGCCAGCAGTGCCCAGCGCTGTGACACGGCCGTTGGCCACCCCTTTTAGGAACCCTTTGTCCCCAGGGATCCGCAGGGTCCCCAGCGCCGCGTCGGGCTACCGTTCTTGGAGATCTGTTTTAATCACATTTATACAGTGTAACCAGGGGAAGGAATCTATTGACAGTCTGTCTTCACATTTCTGTCAATTCCTCCGTAGACATCATTAAATCCAAGAGTGGGTCTTAATTTAACGCGTTAGCTAACGGGTTATTTAATTAGTTTTCAATACCCTCCCCCCAAAAAAGGGATATAGTAGGGGGGTGGGTGCTGTATTAAAGGTGGGGGGAAGCAAAGAGCAGGAGGATGAACATATCCAGGTTTCCCGGATCTGCAGAGAAACCATATCCTTGGCCCCTTCACCCCTTCTCTCTCACAAGAAAGAGCCCTGTTGCGTTTCCCCTTCTCCCCACTGTGTTCAATAATAAATGAAAATGGTAAAAAGCAATTCATACACAGGCTAAGCGTCTGGATTTATTATCAAGACAATTACACCGAGGAGAATTCCCGGAAAATTACTCTTCAAAGTCGTTCTCTGCCACCCCCTCCTCGTTGGGATAAATAGAGCCACAATAAGCGCCGAGGGGGAGCGTTGGCCCCGGGAACGGGGTGCGCGGCAGCAGGTGGATGGGGGCTGCTGGCGGGGAGCGGGAAGGCTCTGCTTTGGGGCTGGGGTGCTCGGGGGGAGCAGCACCCGGCTGCTTCCCAAGAGCTGCTTGGCACGGTGGGTATCGATCCCTCAGCCAGCTCGGGGGGTAGCGCCACGCGGGTAGGAGCCGCTTTTGATTATTTCAGAGAAAAGCTCACCACGATGCCAGCCCGCGGGGCTGCGGAGGGGCAGGCCTGGGTGCCCCGTCCTGCAGGGACCTTCTCTTTGGTCCCAGCAAAGAGCAGCTGTCTGAGGGGGAAGGTCCTGGCTGGCTGGCGGGGTGGCCTCGTCCCCCATCCCTACATCTTTCCCCATCCCAGGTTCATCCCCATCCCTGTCTTGCCCCCCATTCCTGAACCACCTCCATCCCTGTCTCAGCCTTCCTCCATGCCTTGTCCCTCATCCCTGCATCATCTTCATGCCTGCATCATCCCCCATGCCTGCATCATCCCCACTCCTACCCTCTCCCTCCTCCCTGCCTCCTCCCCCATTCCCGCATCATCCCCATCCCCGTCTCTTCCCTCATTCTCTCCGCGTTTCCCGTCCCTGGCTCATCCCCCATCCCTGCCTCCTCGGGGGGGCTGCCCCGCAGCGGGAGGGGATGCGCTGCCTCCGGGCAGGAGAGTCCCTGGAGCCCCCGGCAGCAGAGCAAAAAGCAACTGTTGCAGGGGCTGAACCGGGGTGGGAGACAAGGGGGGAAGGAGCAGCAGCCAGGAAGGCACCGGGTACCCCCCGCCCAGGGGCTCCCCCGCGGCCGGGGCGCTCCGGAGGCGCCCGCGCTGCAGCCGGTGGAGCGGGCGCCGGAGGCACCGGCCGATGCTCTGCTGATGTCCTTGCGCTTTGGGAGCCGAGTGCCTAAAATTGGGATCTAGATTTTCCCCGTCGCCTTTAAAAAAAAAAAAAGGAAAAAAAAAAAAGCGGGGGGCAACAAATAAACAACAACAAACAAACAACAAGAACAATAACAACAAAACAAATGAACAGAAAAGCAGATAGCTGCTTCCCGAGCTGGGAAAATGTAGCCTGCTGCAACAGGAAAGTCCAACATGCAAATCTTATATATATAAACACACTCGCATAGATTAATACAATCACTGGGCGAATGTGTGTATATATCCTTACATGTATAAATATAGAGAGAGCATGCACGCAGTGTCGATGTTTGACATTTTGCACCACAGCAGCCCCCAAAGTGCCCCGTTTCTCGCTCTCCTCCCTCCTGCCCGAAGGGGCTGCCCTCGAGGGTCTCGCCCAGCTCGGGGTCGGAGCCTACCCTGGGAATCCGCCCCCCGACGGCTCCTCGTGCCCCTCTGGCCACTGTTCCCTGGGTGCAATGTGCGTTGCAACGCGAGGCTAGACGTGTCACAGGGCACAGTGTAGCGCAGCCTCCAGGGAGCGACTTTTTATCATTATTATTATTATTATAATTTTCCGCGTTTGTAACGTACGTCTTGGTGCAAGCTGGAGGAAAAAAAAAAAAAAAAAAAAAAAAAAAAAAGGAGTTAAAACGTGTCTCACAGTGGTTGCTTTAAGCACAGGGCAACGCAGTGTGCACGGAAGGTTTTTTTGCCTTCGGCACAGCGGTGCTGGGCCCAGCCTCACCTCGGTCCCTTCTGAGTCTAGAGAGGAGGAAAGTTTCTTCTTCTTCTTCTTTTCTTATTTCTTTTTCTCCCTTTCTCCCCTCTTGCTCAGGACTTGCAGGCAAATCAAGTGCAAATAGAGGGAAAAAAACATGCCGGGTGTTGGGTGGCAATGCGCAGGACGGACACCTCTGCGTGTGCTCGCACACACACACACACAGCACACGCGGGTTCCCTGTCCGCAGAGCACCGACGCACTCGCTGCATTTCCCACTTTCAAGCTTAAAATCCCACCTGGGCCGAGTAGAGCAGAAACGAGAGAAGGAGGGAAAAAGAAAAGAAAAATAAATAAATAAGAAGGAATTTCCCCTCCTCTCGGCGGAATTAACGCATTTTTCATTGTTTTTCCCCCGAAAGCTCCGGCGGAGCCGAACCCTCCCTGCGCCGCTGCCAAGGTGTAAAGTTCAGGGCTGGTCCGCAGTGAACTTTTGAAAACAAATTGCGGTTTAAAGAGGCTCTCGGAGGCCCCCATTGATTTTGCTGGAGCTGGGGGCGCCGCGGAGGGGACCGGCCCCGCGACCCGGGTGATTCCGTAGCCCCGGAGCTGAGGTGGGAGCAGCGACCGGGGCTGGAGCGGAGCTCGACGGGGCCGTTTCGGTTGGGGGGAGAAGGGGGACCTCCTTGGGATATATCGAAAAGAGCAATCGCCTTCCCTAAAAGTGCTCCGAGGTCCGAAATCGGATGCAAAAACTACCACCGAGTCGGCGCTGCGGCCAGTCCCTGCCCCTTCGCTACCAAGTTTCAGGGCAGCGCAAAGTTTCGTGGCAAACGAGAAAAGTCGCCTCAAAGCCCCTGGCCAAGCCAGATCCCCTCCTGGAGCCTCCCCGCCAGCCCACGGGTTTATTTCACCCGGTTTGTGCCGCTCCGAGCCCGGCACCGGGGCTGGGACTGCCGAGCCCGGTTGAACACGGGCGGCCGCAGTGGCTCTGGGGGGCTGCTGGGTTCCCCCCTCCGGCCATCCCGCTCCTGCTCTACGAGTATCTGCTACCGTTTCCACGGAGAAAATGGAGATTTTTCACCGAGAATAATAAATATATATATATTTTTTAATTCCGCTAAAAAAAAAAAAAAAAAAGCTGCGAGAAATGGGGGAAAAGCCCGATCTCGCCACTAAGAAACGCCTCGCAGAAAAAGCATGGAGGGTGCGAATGGGGAACCAGAAGGGGCATCGACATGGAATAATTTTAAGTAGAAAAAAAAAAAGAGAAAAAAGAAAAAAAAAAAAGAAAGAAAAAGAAATGTTGGTGGAAAGAGGCTGCAGCGAGTCCCGCGGCCCCTCGGAGAAATTCGTCCCTGCAACAAGGCGAAACCAAGTGCAAGGCGCTGAGCACAGTGCTAAAATCGGAGTAGGGGGAAATGGTGACCCCCGCCTCCCTTTAAAAAAATAAATAATAAAAAAACAGGGGGAGGTGGAGTTGCCGATCCCCTGAATCCCCCCCCAGCGTGTTTTCCCATATCCAGCTTTAATAACCTCATATCCAGGCGGAACTTTTTTTTTCGGCGTCGCTGGATTTTCCTGCCTTGTTTTGTTTTGGAAGTGAAAGCGTTTGAATCCCCTTCAAGAACTAGTATCAAAGTCGCTTTTTTTAAAAGCTATTGATTGCAAAAGTCTTATTTAAACCAACACATTTTAGTTTCTCACATTTTAAAACATCATCTGGGGCCCATTGTATGGAAAATCGATTAGCAGAAATTGCCACGCTCTTTGCCTTACACTTGATTGTTGTAAAATCGAGACATCTATAGGCAAAGGCTGGGCTGGAAAATATTTGGAACAGAAATGAAAGGGTTTGCAAGGAATCCATAGGCACTAAATAATTCACCTGCCAGGCGATGGTGCTGTTATTTTGAAGCCTTAAAGAACTTTAAGGAACTTGATTTCCTAGAGGAGAAGTGTTATGGCGAGATGCACACGGCTACGCGGGCGCCACGTTGCCCGATCGCTTTCCTTCCGCACCTAGCAAAAGAAAAAAAAAAAATGTTTTCGTCCCCCATTTCGTACCTGTTTTTCACCTGTAACAAATACTGCCTGCGGGTTTCCGTCTCACTCCTTTGGGTATATTTCGGGAAACGTCGCTTTTTGCTTTCGAGATATTCTTGAGTGTTGGAGGGAGGAGGGAGGGAAAAGGGAAGGAGAAAAAAAAATAAAGAGATTTGAGTGCGAAACAAAATAGCTGCAAGGCGGCAGCGCGGACCCGGAAGGCAGAAGTATAAGCGGAGAGGGGGGAAGCAATGCATTTTGCTGCATTTTAGGGGAGTTTCGAAGGGCTCCGGGCCGGCCCCGGGCCACGGGACACGCGGGGCCGGCGGCGACTCGGGAGAGCGGAGCCCTCGGCGGGACGGGCAGCTCCGGGAACACGCTCCGAAGTGTGGGGGGACCCGCACGCAGGGAGGGGGATGCTCGGCAGGGCTGTGTCCTGGCAGGATTTTTTTTTTTTTTTTTTTTTTTTTTTTTTTTTTTTTGAGGAGGAGGAGGGTAGCTTCCCCACCGAGCGTGACTCCCTCCCCATTTGTCCCATCTAAACAAAACCGGGGGAGTCACTTTGAAGGGGGCAGCCCGCTCCCACCTCCCGCCCCATTCCCAAGCCCGGGACTGCGGGGGTACAGGAGAGGGTGCGGGCTGGCCCTGCGGCTCTGCTGCAGCACAGAGGCCGGACCGGGCCGGGTGAGGGCCCCCCCGGCCCAGTGGGGCCGGCGCCTCCCTTTGCACTTACCGCTCCGCGCCCCGGGGTGCCCTCAGCGCCCGGCTCCTCTCGCTGAGCTGCCCGGGCGACTTTAGAGGAGCAGAGGGATGGGAATTAAATAGAGAGAGGGAGCTCAGGAAGAAAGAGGAGACGAGGGAAGGGATCAATAGCATCCAGCTGTCGAATGGAGAGAGGGGGAGAGAGACCGGCCACAGCCGCAGCCAGCCCCGCGCTGGGGGTGCGCGGCGGCCGCGGAGAGGCCGGGGGCTCCGCGGAGGGCGAGCACCGGGGCTCCCAACCCGCCGACCCTGCTGGAGTTGCGGGACCAGGCCCGTGAATCGGGCGTCCCCTCCGCTGCTGCTCGGCGGCCCTGCGCCCCCGGCCCCGGTGGCCGGGTGGAGCAGGTGCCCGGAGCCCCGACGGTGCGGGAAGGACATCTCTCGGGGCCGTCCTTCCCCTACCGACCGGCGTCGCGACCGAGGAGCGAGGAAGGAGCTGCCCTGGCTCTGCTCCCGGCCCCATCTGGGCCCCGGTGAACGGCGCGCTCCGAGAACCGGCCCATCGCTCGAGCCTCTGGGCGCTCCGAGTGGCGCCTCCGCAGCTGGAGCAGCAGGGAAGGGGGCAACCCCCGCCGGGCTCGCACAGGCCAGGGCGGATCGGGCCTGCACCCCCTTCCCGGTCCGGGCACCCCGCTCCCACTGGGGGCTCCTGCCGCCCCCCGACTCCCCCTTCCCAGCATGTCTCGATGCCTCTCGCCTAATGATATTGCATCGATCGAGGAAGAGCCAGGGGGTGGGGGGCGCAGAGCCACCGCATTACTCAATTATGTCGCACTAATTACTAAAAAAAAAAAAAAAAAGTCTCTCTTATTTTCTTTTTATTTTGGTCGTCGCTTGGTGCAAAGCTCCGCGGAGGGCAGCGCTGGTTCTGGGCCCCCCCGCCGGAACCTCCTGTATCTCCCGGGCCGGCCCGGTGCCATCTCCCCCCTCTCCTCGAGCCGTGTGCCCGGCCCGGGGACGCTGGGCAGGATGGCGAGCGCGTCGGGCAGCTGCAGAAATAGATCTATCGATGGGCCGGTCGATGGGGCGGTCGATGCGCTATCGCCATTATTACACTCAATGAAACCGTTTCAGATGCGGCTGCTTCATCCCGGTTTGTCCCCCGCCTCTTCCTCGCTGCGCACCTCGGTCGTGGGGGCAGCCCCCAGCCCTTCCCGGTTCCGGGCAGCCCTGCAGCTCGGGCTCGTGTTGGAAGCCTGGAAACCCTCTGCCCGACACCCTCCCTTCTCCCAGCTCCCGCCCTCACCGGGGGAGCCCCCAGGAAATGGGGGCTTTTTGCAGCCGCGCTGGGCTCCGCGGGACGCGCAGCCTCCGCGCACAGCTCTGCGCTGCGCTCCCCCTGGGACGGATCTCCCAAATCCCTCTTTTCTGCCTCTTTCCCCTCCCAGAGAAGAAAGCAAACCCAGATAGGGTTCAGAGAAGGGGTGCGGGTCCCCCCCCCGAGCCCGCCTCGGCCTGACCCATCCCGCTTCCAGGGAGATGCACCGGACATAAGAGCCTCTGTCATCTCCTCTCTCCCCCGCGCCCGGGGATTCGGTCCGGTGCCCTGGGGCAGCAGCTCCATCTTGTCCCCCCTCTGTATCTGCATCCCGGACAGAGCTGGGGGGCTGGATCGTTCATTCCTCCCTCCTTAGGCTCCTGCTCCCTCCGCTAGCGCCTGCCCTGCATCTTCATCCTATGAACTTGCCGGGCTTTATTTTATTAAATTTGGCACTTAAGTGACTTCCCGTCGGCTCGGGGACCGGCTGGATGTGACATCGATCTTTATTTATGCTTGGGAGAGAGCGAGTGAGCGAGCTGTAGTCCCGTAGTCCGAGAGGGGAAACCGAGACTGCAAATTCCAAGAAGAAATTCGCCAGCACGTTCCCCTTGTGCCTGGAGAGGGGAAGGACGAGATGGAATGGGAGCAATTGGACTGGGATAGGACGGAGTGAGAGGAGTTGGGATAGACCAGGCTGAGATCGTGTGGGTGGGATGGGGTGAACTGGGCTGAGCTAAACTGCTCTGCAGGTCGGAGTGGGATGGACAAGGGGACGAGTTTAGTTTTTGTCAAATGGCTCTTGGAGGGCTGAGGTAGCAGGTCACATCCCGCTTATTCCTCCGTCGCTCTCGGTCCCCGCCTGCCCCGTCGCTGCTGCCCGGAGGGGAGAGCTCCCAGGTTCCTCCTCAGCCGTCGCAGCCTCCCGGAGCTCGGCGGCTCCCCGGGCAGCCCCGGCGCCTGCCGCTACCCGGCCGGTCCCTTCTCCTGTCACGAGCGGCCCGGGGTGGCAGGAGGGGGCCGAGGTGGCCGGAACCGCCGACGACACTGAAAAAGTGATAAGAAAGGGCCACAAAACCTGTCTTGCCCGAGGGCCTTAAACTCAGCTCACATCTTCTTTTCTTTCTTCTCCATTTCCCTTTCCCTTTCAGACTCCCTTTCAATTTCCCTTTCCCTCTGCCCCTTTCTCTTTCCCTTTCTACATTCCCTTTCCATTTCCCCTTTCCACTTTCCCTTTTCTCCTTTGCCTTTCTCTCCCCTCTCCTCGTCGCCTCTGCATCGTGGCCTGCTGAGCAGCGCTGTGCGTGGGGCCCCCACGCGTGTTCACAAGGCACTTCCACGGCTTTCTGCAGGGTCCCAGCTGCGACATCTTCCCCCCCCGAACCCCGAGAGCCTATGGCAGCCTGGTGGGACTGCTTTTGGGGACAGACATGGCACCATGGCAGACGGATGGCTGCAGAGGGGGACCGACATGGCCCTAGGTACAGGAGGGGTTGAGGGTGGTGGGCACCCACCTATGAGAGGGCAGAGACAGCGGGTGGCAGTGGGCAAGGACAGGGTGCAGTGGGCATCAGGCGAGGTGGCATCCAGATGTGCACCAGGACCAGCCCTGCTCAGAGCAGACGGATGCACCGTGTGTCTGGATGCCCTGCGTGGCAGGGTGTGCAGGGCTTTGGGCCTCGTGGGTGCAGGTGTGGGCTGGGGCACGCGTGGGTTTTGCCCGGTGCTGCCACCAGATGTTTGCCACGAAGTAGCCCACTGAGAGGCGGGGGGCAGCCAGATGTGGCGCAGCGGTGCGCGTGGGGATAGGTGTGCTGGGCTCCTTGGGGAGGAGGGGAAGTGGAGAGGGGCACAGCTGTGTGCCACTGGCACAGCTGGGGCTCAGCCAGATGTGCATGCTGGGGGGAGCGATTGGGGGGGTCCCAACGGGCCAGTCACAGCACGGAGAGGGGGGGAACGGGAGGCGCTCGAGAACGCGTCGCTCCAGATGTGCCCGTTCCCCGGGGCTGGCGGGGGGGGACAGCGCAGGCGGCGCCGCC
>JAVCKT010021061.1:0-14507 GCA_032273925.1 Rhynchotus rufescens
TACTATTCCAGCTATTTTTTAATCAATAGAAAATGCAAGCACATAGAAAAAGATTAAGTGATAAGGACATGACCAACTCCTGGTGTACACAAAAATCAGAACTCTGCTTAAACTGCAGTCTTAGCATCAAGGTACCTCAGGAGCAGCAGTAACTACCTAGTGTACAAGAAAGTTATAATTTTGATTTGTCTGTTATCAATCAGCTATCAACCAGCTACCAAATAAATCTAGTTAAGCAGTGAGGATTCAAGCAGTGACTTGTAATTGAAACATATTTCTCTAGCTAATAAAAGAACACAGTATTATTTTATCTAGGTTTCAGATGCTTGATTCTGTAAAGGATTCCCCTCTTCCTGTATGAGATATTAAGTCAACACTCAAACTTTCAACCATTTCATTTATTTCTGGCCTATGGTCTCTAATGGTAAACTTTACCGTAGGCCAGAAAAGATCTGATCTGATTTAAAACCTTTTTCTGCAGAACTTGTAACCTTCTGAAAGCTGCATTTCCTCTTGCATCTAAAATTTCCTAAGTTCAACATTTACCTCAACTAGCTTTAATTTTAATTGGTTTTTAGAAGCAAAGCATCTTTTTCTATGGTAATAACAAAATGCAATGCTTCCTGCTACTATGTTCTCATACATAGCTAGAATTTATGCATAAATAGAAAAAAAAAAAAGGAGAAGAAAACCCTTGCTTCTGCAGTTCAAACTTTCAAACTTTGAAGCAACTCAAGTTTAGAAACCAAGTCATGAAGTCATGGAATAGAGACAAATTAAACAAACAAATGATGAAAATATTCTTTCAGCGCTCATAGAACAGGCTGTTATTCTTACAAATATGTTTGGGAGATCAACAGAATCAAGTTGTGGATCTTTGTCCGGTTCCTTTAATCAATTTAAGAGACTGACAGAAGTTCTAATAAAAAGCTGCAATTCCTTTTCAAATTCTGCATTTGCCTTAAAACTCTGCCTTTAACACTTCTTCTGATCAGTTAGCACTTATGTGATATTGCAGTGATGATGTGCTGAAAAATAGCACTGCAGATTGCTTGTACAGTTATGCTATAGATAGGGAACCTACATCAATGATCCTATGTGATCTCATTGATGCTACACGAACAACAAACAATCCCTCTTTGACTAAGCAATGTAATAAGCAAAGCTTTTCAAAACTGCTCTAAAAAAGACCAAGCTAAAGCAAAGTCAAGTACCCAGCTTACTGAATTTATCACTCACTTGGCTTCATATGCTAGAAGGAAAATCTCTTCAAAACTTTGGAAATAGGAGAGAAAAGTATTCACTCTCACCTGTTTGTTTAGATACCAAATGAGTACACTGCATTAGACACTTCACACTTAACGTACACTCACAAAAACTATGTTAAATCACTGCAATTTAATGAAAGCAAAACCCAGTACAACCCTGGAAACAATCAGTTCACTATCCCAAACGTGAGTATTCATTAACATCCGGTGCCCGAGAAACTCACCACGCTCAAAATCCAAGTTCTATAACATCATATCCAGAAACTGCACCTGGAAGCAACCTCTGGAGTCCTTTCTTGAGGCTTGAAGGTTATTTCTAGTTCAACCAGCCACCCTGAATGTCAGCTTGTCCCCCTCCTCTCTGTTCTAACATAGCCCTGACCACCTCCTCAAAGCCCTTCGCCTTCCCCTCGCACTGATTCCAGTCCAACTTTTCCATCTGTGGTGTTGCACAAGTACTTCAATTTTCAGAACTCAATTTTCATACCCCAAAAAGTCTAATCTATTGATTATTATTGATTTTCTACTTGAAAAATGTAACATCTCTAAAGGTCCCTTCCAGGCTTAAGGATTCTATGAACATTGAAATAAACATCAGATTGTATGTCACAAATTTGGAATTTAAAACATTTATTTTTATCTTTCCATGCTAAGATTGAAAAAAGACTTTCCAAGCAGCTTTTAAATGTTTTAACTACACCTATTCATGTTTTTAAAACATATTCTGAGCAAGTTTCAGAAAACTGTACTCTTCCATCACAATCCATTTTATTTCAAGCATCATATCAGCATCTTGTTTCATCCTGCTACTAATCTTATTAGAGGTAGAAAAAAAGCCCTTACAAGCTTATAAGCATCAGAGATAATTAAGTATCTACAAAACCTCAAAGAAGACAAGCTACTACGATGCACTGCTTCATATTTGGTCAGGTAAGCATCAAACAGATTGCTAAAAATCGCTCTGCAACAACTGCTGTAAAAACACTGGTGAGGTTTGTCAGCTCTGTCAGGAATAACCTTAAATAAGGGGTAGACTTCTCAGATGTTGATCAGGAGCAAAAGTTTTCCTGCAGTCCTAGGAGACTGTTCTGCAGAACTAGTATGTTTAAGTAGCCAACACATCATCAGGGGCATGCCATGCACACCTGGAAAAAGCCTAAATTTCGTGCCTGAAGACATTCACTGTTTGGCTTGGGTTATGGGAAAGTGTATTGCTTATGGTGATAAAAGCATAAGGACAGCACAAGACAAAACAAAGAACTTGGAGAACAAGCTCAGAAATACCAAATTGCACTGTACTGCCCAAGTACAACACACATTATAGAAAATATGACACCAGTAAATGGAGGTAGGAAGGGATCTGCAGAGAAGAACAAATACCTAACTACTTCCTGAAGTCCGAATGTATGCAGGGCTTCTGCAAAAGAGTAACTCAACTAGTGGAAAAATAAACAGAGTAGAGTATGTGCCAGAAGTCTTGGGACAAAGCTTGGAGTTCTGCACCACACTTAGTGTGACAAGCGAGGGAGCAATTGAAGCAGGAAAACAAAGAGATCAAAGGAGCTCTGAGTATGACACACTGAAATGACACTATTCAGGTATCAGGAAGAAGTTAAATGGCTCCATTGTACCAAGCAGATGAAAGAGTTAAGGGAAGAGATAACTGGATTAAGGAGAATGGATCTAGGGAGAGTTTTCACAAGTTAGATGTGGCACATTAAGATAGTTTGTTGCTTAGTAATATACTAAATTAAAAAAGGCAGAAACTGCAAAGTAGAAAAAGGAAAGACTAGACACATACAGGCCAGAGAGTTTCACGGTTATTCTGTGATTTTTCTTAAAAGTTTTCACTGACATGCTAAACCATGACACGGTTCTGTCACTGCTACCTAATATGCTTAGGCACTAACTGATGACTTGCTGTGATGACACAATCTGATGGCTTGCTGTGATAAAATTATATTCTGCAGTATTACAGCACTGTTCTAGTATCTTCCCGTATTCCGAAAGCGCCGAAGGGGCCTCCCAGGAAGGCTGATGCAGGTTCACAAGGCAAGACAAAACCTGAAGCACTGAATTTGAGCTCTTACAACAAATTTTAAAAATATTCTTCCATTTGCATCTTTTTTGACATTATCTTTTCTTTATAATAGACCAGCAAGGTGCTTACCAATGTAATACCCAGCAAAATAAACAAATAAACAAATAAACAAAAAACAAAAAAACAAAAAAACAAAAAAACAAAAACAAACAAACAAAAAAAAAAACCAAACAAACATATAACCCACAAAAAAACAAAAACAAACAAACAAAAAAAAAAACCAAGCAAACATAGAACCCACAGAAAAACCTGCAAGATAAATCAAAATGCTAGGTATAGGAGAACACAAACCACTCACATTAAATCCCGAAGTTTTTGATTATAAAAATCTTACCTCATCACAATCTCCTTCAACCATAGCATAAATAGCTTTCTTAACCAAGTTTGTACCTGAAATTTAGATGTGAATATGTGTCAACAAAGTTGCAATGCAAAAGATGCTTATTTATACAAAATATATAGGCTACCTATATGATAACACCTGGGGGAGGAGAGAAAGATTAAAAGAATCTGCAGTCAAGTTACAGTCTCACGTTTGAGCATTAAAATAACCAGCAAAGTTATCGAGAGACTCAAGCCTGAATGCAAGATTCTTTTAACACCAGAATATTAAAAACAGGCTTCTATGTTTAACATATTGTTATATATAGCCTTCCAAGATGTGATTCATTCCTTTTCGCTGCATTTAAAGTCAAAATCTATTGGCATGTACTTGAAGGACATTCATCTTCCAAGGGAATTTCCTCTTACTAAAACAAATGCTTCTATTAGTAACAGAACTTATGAAACCACTTTTCTCGTGGCTCCCTCCCATTTGCTTTTGCTGGTGTTTAATAGTACGGCTGAAGCCCATCCCTTCCCCTCGGTCTTGCATTAATTTAAATCTTTAGCATTATTTTTCATCCATTTCACAACAGATCTACAAACGTAATATCCCTACCTGTCTGTAGAATTGGGGTGAAATTGAAAGTTGATTTCAAAGTTATTAGTGGAAAAAACTGCTGTTCAGTGAAATTGCATAAATCTCACTTCCATTAGAAGGCTAAGGAAAAGGAAAAAAAACCCCAAGGAATCTAGAGATTGTTTTAAAGAAGTCTCAAAATTTTAAATCAATTAAGATTTTATTTGAACATACGACAAACCATACTGTATATAAAACAAATCTTCAGATTAACATCATACTTTAAAGAGCGAGGTAGTGAGAGCAGGGGAAAAAAGTCAACATTTATAATGTTAAAGTAAGCAAAACCTGAAATATAAATTCTATTTATATAATTCTAAAGTGATGAATTGACGAAGGAGAGAGGAAAACCTCGCGGAGGTCTGCACAAGAGCAGCATTTGTTCTTATCTACTCATGAACCCAAGTGCCTGCTTTTAAATTACAGCAGGCTCCTTTATGACTCAGCTGAAGGGAGAGGGCGATTTCTCTTTACGTTCTTCCCTCTGCTCCAGTAGTGAAATCTCAAATGGCTTCTGAATTCTATTAAAGAAAAAATATTCCCACATGCTTAACTAGTCAGGCTGTTATTTACTGCTACTAGTGGGTTTATTTTATTTTTTGAGGAGAACACACATTGGTAGCATTCTGTATCCTGTATTCTATAAGTCATTCTATAAAGTCATTAACCACAGAGTATGAGCTTTTCAGCATTAGGGTGGTAAAGCACATTTTTGGCCTTTGAAAATGACATTTACATTTTAAGTTAAAAATAATATAAATATATACATATATTTATATAAGAAAAAAATATATTAGAACAGGAAGGATCCATCACAATACCAAACCAAAAGAATTAAAGTTCTGTAAGACTGGATCTTTAATCAAGCCAAAGGTAAATAGGGTTGGAAGGAAAAAAAGTCTTCATCAGGCAAAAATGACTAACAAGGGAGAGCAAGTCATCTGTGAGGAACGGCTTGCTTTGAGTAAGAGAGATCTCAGTTTTGGTCATTCAAAAATGCACATTTTTTTTGCAAGTTTTAATAAAGCAATGAGCTATACATATCTTCCTTATGCACAATATATGCATAACTGACAGGGAAATATCAAAGGATAAATTAACTGAAAATAAATGTCCCAAGCACCTCATGGAAATAAAATGATGCAGATGAATATAAAGATGCAAAATAACTCCTATAATTATTTGGTACTGCAGATATAAATGACTGCTAATTGCCTTTCTTTATGTCCTTATCATACTCAGGATTATAACATGACAGGGCACAGATATTCCAGGTTATTCTAATTTAAAGCAAACAAACAAAATGAAAATAAAAAAGCCCACCAGGCTGAGGAGCATGCATCAGAGAGGAAGGGATGACAGGGAGTGACAACAGACAAACCATCACATTTAGTGGTCCATTTTTGCTTAAATCTTTTCGACAGTTACCCCAGCAAGCTACAGGATAACTAAGTTAAAAATAAAAAAATAAAAAAAATAAAAAGCACTATTCTTACCAATTCCTTTTCTTCTGTATTTGGAATCCACTGCTAACATGGCTATATAACCTCTGCGGAA
Organism: Rhynchotus rufescens; assembly: GCA_032273925.1. Taxonomy (NCBI): domain Eukaryota; kingdom Metazoa; phylum Chordata; class Aves; order Tinamiformes; family Tinamidae; genus Rhynchotus; species Rhynchotus rufescens. The sequence continues at coordinate 5,888 of JAVCKT010021061.1, forward strand.
CATCTTTTTGTGCATATCCAGCTTGCAGACGATGGCACCTACACACTCCTCACCTACCATGGCCTTAAAGACAAACACATGCATGCATTCTCAGTTGTTGGTTTACAATGCCAAAAAAAACCCAGACCAATGCATTTTAAATGAAACATCCACACAAACCCGACTGCACAAAGCTATAAAAAAGGCTACATAAGTTATAAATGTCTCCAAAATAAAAATAAGAAAGTTCTTATTTCTGTAGTGTTTAAAGTTACAATCTTTTCAAAAGCATTAAGCAGTCCCTTACACAGTTACAATATTTCTCCTTGAAATTTAAAGGCAAGAACATGTGGTTGGGGATGGGGGCAGAGGAGGACAGGTTAAGGCATAAATCATATTCTTTCATGTGAGGTGCCAAAAAGTCCATTTCTGTTCTATAATGACCTCAGTTTTCATGTCTGCACCAGATAACATGCTTAATTTGACCTGGTGTTATTGTCAAGCCCATAATGGGTCAGATTAAAACGTCTTTACATTTAATCTTTGGAAAATGTCACTTTTAGCCAGATAATATCCAAAGCACAAACAAAAAGGCAAGTAGCTTCACACATTTCAACTGTTCAGAGATTTCAGCTAAGAGCTGTATAATTTATAGTTATCCCAATGATATAATAAGAGCAAATATGTTAGGAGACTAAGGCACTTTGTAATATTAAAGCAAGCAGAACAATATGGAAAACCTTCCCAGACACTTTCAAGTTATTTGCATTATGTCTACGTTCACCCAAAACTTTACCATGAAATACACTGGAGAAAGAGGGAAAAATAACCAAATCACATGTTAAGTGAAGGATTAGACAGCAAGCAAGATTAATGACATTATAACCTGCAGCTGTAGAAGTGAATAAGGCTGCAAAACAGAGGCTTAGTGTCCAAGGGGAATACGAACCACTATTCATTCAGGGAAAGACTAAAATTCAGAAAAGCGGCCCCAGTTGTATGCACGGGGGTATAAACAGATCCACACAACTCCAAACAAGACCTGTATCTGCAGGGGGAACCAGCTCACACACAGCTCCTAAACTGGAACTGGAGCATATGACTGGCACAAGCATGTGCTGGCACAAGCTCCTCTGGATAATCCAAATTCACAGCAGCAAGACGTCAAAGGGAAAGGGACTTGCCAAAGGCAATGCTAGCAGGCTTCACCAAGGCCCACCTATGCACCATTCCCAGGGCTTGCTTCCCCAAAATCCACTGTACACACAACAATTTATAAACGACTGCGTGCACCTTGTGGGATAAGACGATCCACGCTTACTCTGTGGGCAGAAAATTCATTTATACAGGTTATGTTGCAGGCACAGACCGAGAGGTGTTTTTTTCTTTTTGCCCCAAGATGAATAATCAAACGGCACCTCCTCCCAAACGGTGGTTATGAGCTGGGTTAGTTATCAGCCAGCAGCCCCAACCAGAAGTGAAATGAAGCAGCCCAAAAGGGATGAGCTGCAGTTTCAAAGCACTATGATACAGCGTGAGCCCAAAATAATTTCTAAGCTCATCAAGTATAATTGCTAAGTCGTTATTTGTTGGGATAATAAACCTTTCTCACAGTACCCAGGAACTCTGAACAATCTAAACATGCGGTTTCCAAAAAAGCAAAAGCAAAGCATGATCTAACTGGACTAAAATACACAGCCTCTAAGTAGTTTTTTTGTTTGTCCTAAAACACACTTTTTTTTCCCCCTAAAGGGAAAAAGACAACTGTAGTTTTACTAAAACTGTGTATGCAAAGTGTCAGCTCAAGGCAAGTTTTATATCTCAGCACAGACCCAAGAAAAACAGGGAGTTAAATAAAGAGTATCATCAGACAGACTGCTCATAACACTGCTATAATTATGCAGAGTACCTAGATGTAATCTTACACCTCGCTTAAAAAAGGAGCATACCACAAACTAACATGTTATAGTTATGCTTTGCCCTGAAGTGAACACGTGCAAGTTGTTGATCATAACAGTCATGTAGAGAAGCCTTAGATATACTTTTATACGCTTTGAGAGTGAGGACATTCCCGTCATTATAGATTTTGGTTGACACAGTTTTAAAAGAGCTATTTTCAGGAATCATGTATTTAAACACTAAATGAGCAACGAAGTATTTTTGTTTCAGTGATTGTAGTAGTAAATGCTTAATCTTTTTGTTGCTGTTGCAGATAGTTGCATAGAGTGTCACTTTGTTACCAGTTCCCTGAACACTTCGGAATCTATTTCTCTGTCTTCAGGCAGGTAGATTTGCCTGTTAATCTGTGGATGTTGCACTTACACGGGGAATGCAGCATCTGTCCCTTAATTTGAGTTCTTCTTTTCCCTTTCCTTTCCCCTTTCTCTCCAACTTCATCTAAAGCTGAAAAGGAACCTAAAATGCAATGTAAAACTAAATAATTTAATTCCTTGGGGAAGATTAAACAGCCTAAATAAAAAGACACTGGAGTAGAAAATGGGCGGAGGGGAAGAAAAAGTAGTTTCCACATAGCATCATTCATGGGGGGGAGATGATCATGGGACAAATTATCTTTTCAAATACATGATAGGACTTCTAAAAAGGTTTCCACAGAGAGAGATTGGCCCAAGTTACTGAGCATTACATATTATAAACACGATAGAGTATTCTGAGATGTACTTTAAGCCTGAGCCTTTAGCACAATTAATAAACTTGAGTTAAAATTCAGTATTTACACTACTTGGTTCTTATGCAAAAGTTTAAACGTTTAAAACAGACTAGATTATAGTATCTTCATATTGCAACCATGGATTACTAAGGAGTCAGCACAAATACTTCTATGTATCAGAAAGAACATTAGCCTTCCAAAAAAAAAAAAGAGAAACTGAAACAATTGGCATTCATTTTATTAGCAAAGATGGCATTAAAATTGGCAGCCACAGGCTAGCTGTGCATTTCACACTCCTGCCACATTTGTTCTCATTTAAAGAAGATTTAAACAACCAATTAGCCCCCACAGGATCAAAAAAAATTGTGAATCAAATGAAGCAGGATCTGCAGTTCTGCAACACAGCTCCACTCACACAAGCACCAAAATCCCTCCCAAAGCAGCACAGAAACAGACCTGTAAGGGATCTTTTGGTTTATTGATCATGTTACCAAATGCCATTAGAGGAGACATTTAAGCTGCAACTGTTAAGCTGAAGTCTGATGGTTAAGTCAGATCTGTGCAACAGCAGGGAAATCACTAATCACTGCCTCTACTTCTACTCCATGGAACTGGGCACTGTTTAACAACTGCTAATGCAGTTATTCTTACAATGCCCTTGCGCAGGAAGGAATTATTACTCAGGTGCTAAAATGAGTAGTTTTCACAAACAGCGAGTACAGCAATCTCCTCTCTGAAACTGATCATTCTGAAGAGGAAATTGGAATACACAGGGGAATTGCAGCAGTTTGCAAACTGGGAATGGGAGAGACAGGATTTATCCTAGCCCTGTCATGGATATGACAATATCCTGGCAGTTTCCTGACTTCTCTGGCTCTTCTTGTGTGCACCAAGTTCCTCGCAACAGAAAAACAAAGGTGTCTTATAAGGCCTGATTTCTACATGAAGGTTGCAGAGTGTCTTGAATAAAATCCAATTAAAAAAAAAAAAAAGAAAAAAAAAAGAGGGGGAAAGAGAGGCAAGTACTAGTAGAAAACAAGATCTTAACTGCAGTCATTTCAGAATTACAATGCATCTAAGACCACTTACATGAAATTAATCAGTTATTTTTAAACTTGTCAAAGTTTAAATTATAATAGCTACTATTGCTGGTGGCAAAGTTAAGAACGCAATAAAAGCACAGATTTTCCAGATTTTTCTTAAAAGAGAGCTGAGCTGTGCAGCATGGTGAGTTACGAGAGAGGCTGCAATACATGGCCAGAACTTTGCTTTTATTACATCCTGTCCTAACTAGGCTTCAGAACAGAGCAAGGTTTCCCAAGATCAACTCTTCCAGGCTAATGTATTGCCTGGAAAAAAAAATAATTTTCCAAATATTTAATATTAAATTGTAAAACTCCTTCCTGTTAGAACTTTTATAACTTTGGCAGTGTGAGGATTAGAAGGTGCAAAAATACTATGAAATAATCTACAGCTTTGAATACATGTGTACAATGAATATGTGAACAAAGCTGTTATGCTGTTTTACATGAAACAAATATGTTTTACATGAAACAAAGCTTTGTTCTGTCATTTTTTGAGTGAGAAATGGTCCTAACACCTCATTTGAAGACAAAGTGGACTGTCAGATTTCTGGAGAACAAATAAAAAGCAAGAGTCTACAAAGCATCTAAACCGAGCACATAGTGGCCTTCGAAAGACAGATGAAATCTAAGTTTAAGCAGACAGTTGGATTTTATAAAGCATCAACTTATTGCCTTGCAGCAGTCCTGTTAGTAAAGCTGCAATATCAGAACTGATCATCAAATATTTTCAACTTACTACCTCAAAAGCCAGGAAGGCAGTTTGACAAATAAATGTGATGTTAGAATGAACTTTTTTTTTTTAACATTCTTAATATCTGCAGCTCCTTTTAGAGTGGAATATGAGTTTTGCTTTCCTCCCATGGGAAGCAGCCTGACAGAGCAAACCCAAGCTACTACCCGGGGTTGGTCCTATGCTTTCTTCTGAGCTCTGCACTAGCACCTCTTTGTTTGCACCAACACTTACACTGTGTGATTCTATTCTGAATATGTTCAGGGAGCCACTCCAACAGAAAACTGACCCTAACACACACAGAACCTAAAACACATGCACATAGACTCTATGTAGTCTGTGTATGTATATACGTACATGCAAATGTACACGTGTCCATGACCATTATATTACTTTTTCGGGTACAGTTAGCTCTGCTCCCGAATCAGATAAACATGAAGGGTTTAAACACGGGAGGAAGAGGAAGCTGCCTTGAAAGCAAGAGCAAGAACCTCTTTTGGTTGCACTAAATTGCATTAGAGTGACCCTACACTTTGGGAAGGCCAAACTCAGAAGTTTCAAATCTGCAAGATCATCGTCCACAGGAATAGTGTCAATACTGCCCCCCAAAAAGAGTTCTGCATTGTCAGGTAGCCAAAGGAAAACTGTGGCATTCGAGATGGTTTGCTGAATACATCAGCATGGGACAAGTGCTGACCATTTAAGGAAAACATACATCCTGTCTCCAAATTTAGATGAAGTTAGTGCCCTCACACTGGTGGGAATGCGAAGTGAGACCGTGCCCATGACTATATTATGAAGACAGCATGGAAAGACATCAGTTCAACTCACCATTTCTGTGTTTTAACAGAACTAATACAGCTCCTACAGATATTTTTTTCAAATACAATGATATTATAGTCTGACCTCCTTCCTAAAATCACTGATAACCAAAACAAAAGCTCGAAACCGAAGTGTGAGGCCACTAGGCGTTAAAGGCACATGATTTATGGAATCAGGCACTATGTTTCTTCTCACTGTCATGACACTGTTCTTGCTAATTGGAGTATACAGTTCTTGAGTGAAGGTAAATATTTTAAGATACTTAGCACAGAGAAGCAGTCCAGAAATCCATTAACTGCAAGAACAAATGAATTGTCATAGAAGAGAAAGTCTTCAACAAAACTTCTAAAAGCAGACCTCAAAAATGCTAAAAATTAGTCACAAAACATAATTTTGACTCAACACAGTGCAAGAGTTTCAGATCATCACATATATAAAACAATTTGATAATTACTTTAAATGTTTGTCCTTCTCTACAGCTTCATGTGCTTCATACTGTTCTGTACTTAATAAAAACGGTAAATCAGAGCAGCCTTGCATAGTTCAACCAAAGTTTTGTTGAGTCAAGGCTACTAAATAAAAATGAATTTGTCGCTAGGAAATAAGCTTAAGAGAAGTTTTCCTTTAGTGAAAACATGCTCTTTGAATGCACTTGCTTTAAAAACAGATTAGAAATCAAATATTTAATGCTCTATCAAACAATTTGCTATTGCCACTTTCATAACAAAATTCTCAAGTTACTCTGACAAAAAAAAAAAAAAATATATATATATATATATATAAAGACTAGAAAGATGTGCTGTGATGTAGCAGCTAACACTTCCTTGGCATTACCAACAATACACTTGATGCTTACACTAGGGACATTTGTAGCTCACAAGCATTTCTGTAGAGTGTGAAATTAATAACACATAGCTAGGGTAGGCTCAATGTCTGAAAAAGGAATCATTTTGCTCTGATCAGTCTGCTTATAATTAACAGCATAAAGGTAAATGAAGTCACGTATGTTTTCATATAATTTTATAATTTTGCTTGGTTTCAAAACGTAATGCTTTGCTCAGCTTCCTATAATCTTACTGTATTCCCTCTTCAGGGCTTTAGAAGGCACAGTTCTGAAAATCCTCCTATAAATCATATAAATCCTGCTATAAATTATATCAGACCCTAAAATGAGAACAGTCAGGAAGTTTAAGGCCAGATGGATTCCATTAGCCTGACCTCCTGTACTCATATCCTGGTAAAGCTTTGTAGAGATTCTCCTGAACTGAAGGATATCTTGAATCTAGCTAAATATATATCTATATATCTATATATCTATATCTCCTTGAGAAGAGTGTCCAGCCTTAATTAAGGAATCAAGAAAGAAAACTGTATTATTTATGTTAGCAAAAAATACCATATATCCCCCAAATCCTCAAATTTAGAGTACACTGAGCACAACTAAGGTTCTGCTATGCACCTACACCCCTCAGGCCAAATTACACTCAGTTTCACATACCTGGGGATGGATGAGCATCCTAACAGCTGGCTTCTCAACCAAGATGCAAGTTCTAAAACTGCCCAGGGGTTGTTTTTCCATAAGAAATATTAAATATTGATATAGTTTTTAGGCAGGCTTTCTAGATCTTTTCAATACCACAGTATGAAGAAAGGGAAACTAAATATGTTGTTAGTGCTGCAAGAAAGTTTAAAGAGCATGAAAACTTCAGCAAGGCCACAGATACCATCACGACTGTACGAAGCAACAGTTGTGTCTTTTTTAAAGTAAGACAGCAAATCAGAAAGTCTTCAAAGCCTTTAATACTGTCTCTCCATATATCACTTAACATTTATAGGTTAACCATGGTGAGGTCTGTTTCAAAACCATTGTGCAAGAATTACTAAGCGCTCATAAGACACTAATGGGCTAAATGCTTTCTTTTTTTTTCTTTTTTTTTTTTTAATGTAAGTCTAAGAATTGAGGTAGAACAATAAAAGTGAGCTGCCAAAGGTCACAAAAGTCACTGTCAAAACCAAGATTGTGACCTCTGAGTTCCTGAGCCCTGTGTTCAAACCCTTCCACCATTGCTGAAAACATCTACTCAGGAACGTAGGAACTTTGGGCACAGATCTACACAGGCACATGTGGTGAGGGCAAGTCGTTAGGGAAAAGTACTTCCAGAAAAGCTCATTCTTTCCCCTTATCCATATAAAAAATATCATTATTTCCACATATGTCCCCCTGTTCATCCTCCCCTCCCCAGCCCTAAACCACTCCCAATTGCTGCCGCCCCAGGCACTTACCAAAAAGCAAAGTTGTGGCCAGTTGTGGATAAAATACCTATATGTATAAATGGAGTAGGGTTCAGACAGATCTTTGGTGATCAGTCTCATGATATCGGGCATCTGCAGCTCAGACTCATATCGCACGTATCGTATCGTTAGGTCCTCCTCGGGCTGAGAGTCCGTTCCCGAGCCTTTCAAGCTGCAGGCTGCTGCGAGGGACTCGGAGAGTAGCTGCAGGGGCTCCTCCTCCTGCCCTCCTTCATCCCCCTCCTCCTGCTCTTCCTCCTCCAAGCCAGTCCCTCCTGCCAGTCCATTGCGGGCTGCCCTCTCAGCAGCGCTCGTAGCCGTGGCAGCAACCTGGCTCCTGTCCCCTGTCGCCGCCGGGGGGGAAGGAGGAGGAGGAGGAGGGGAGGGCGCAGTCCTGGGCTGCGGAGGGAGGTGGTTGCTGAGCGGGGCCGCGGCGGCCGCGGGCGGTGACGGCTGCCGCGGGCCGGGGCCCGGCGTGCCGCCGCCTCGCTTGTTCTCGGGGCCCTCGGCGGGCTCGGCGCCCAGGATCTTGCCCTTGAGCGAGGCGCGCAGGTGCCGCAGCTCGGGGCTGATGAGGCCGTTGAGCTGGTGGTTGTGGTGCGGCGGGTGGCGGTGCTGCCGGCGCGGCTCCTGCGGGCCCCCCTTGCTGCCGGCGCCTCCTCCGCGCTGCTGCTGCTGCTCCCGGCCGCCCGCCGCCGCCTCCTCCTCTTCCTCCTCCTCCTCTTCGGCCTCCTCGTCCTGGGCGCCAGTGCAAGCGGCGGCGGCGGCGGTGGAGGAAGAGGAGGAGGAGGAGGAGGACGAGGAAGCTGCGGCCCCCCCTCCTCCTCCTCCGAGGAAGGGGGAGAGCGCGTCCCCCTGCGGGGACAGCACGCTGCTAGGCCCCGGCGGTAGCTCGGCCATGTCCTACGGGAGAGAGCGGCACAAAAACCCGCCGCGGGGGCGGCCCGTCAGGCGCGGCGGGGCGGGCGCCTCCTCACGGGCCGGCGGGGCGGGAAGAGCCGCGAACAAAGGCGGCGCGCGGGCCCGGGCCGCCGCCTCGCCGCC
>JAVCKT010021062.1:0-21425 GCA_032273925.1 Rhynchotus rufescens
TCCCCTTCCTCCCTGCATTCTCCCTTCCTGAACTTACACATATTAATCATATCCCCTCTCAGCCTTCTCTTCTCCAGGGAAAACAGGCCCAGCTCATTCAGCCTCTCTTCGTACGAGAGATGTTCCATTCCCTTAGTGCAGAGCAGCAACAACCAGCAAGGCAGAGCTGCAAGCAAAAACACACCACTCTCCATCAGGGCAGCCAGTGTCAGGTCATAGGCAGCAGCGCAGAGGGGCCGGCATGGCGAGTGCCGGCGAGGAGGAGGAGGGAGCGCGAGGAAGGCAAAAGGCGCTGCAGTGCGGGCAGAGCCCCGCTCGTGCAAGAGCCAGCTCCCAGGAGAGGCGGCCCGTCCCGCGGCCCCGCACGGCCCTTCTGGAGCCCTCTCCCAACACCCAGCGCTGCCCTGGTCCTGCGGGGACCCGGGCAGCGCAGCAGAACCCCAGAGCCCCCATGTAATTGTAAGAGGGAAGTGAGTGTTTCCCTCTTGGTCTCACAGACCTGGCCTCTGCAGACGGGATGGAGGGAAATGAGAGGAAATTATCCTCTGATTAATAAACATAAATAAAAAATGGGGCTCTCAGAACTTGCGGAGGTACAAGGGGCTGCCTCATGTTCCAGGGACCTCTGAGCTGTGTTAGAGAGGGGCTGAGTATTGGCCCCTGCTTCTTCCAGCACACAATTAATTGCTCATAAGGCAGCTAAAGAGCAGGGTTTATCATGGTTTCAAAGCTCTGGTTTGCTCTGGTGGCCTGGGCATCCCGTATCTATACCCCAAATAGCTCTGCTCTTTACTGAGACCATGTTTGGCCTTTTGGCATCCTCCTCTGCAGCCGCTTCTCTGACCTGTTTTGAGGGCAATTGAGGAGGTGGGATGCTGTGTTGTCCGTGCATAGGGGATTCTCAGGGTCCTTCTAAACACAGATATTATCTTAAAAGCCTGTGTGCAGGACAGTGGCTCCCTCTTTGGTCCCTCACCCTGTCCTGCCTGCAGGTTGCTGTTCAGAATGTGGTTCAGAGCAATTTTAAATACAGTCTAGCATGGGAGTTTGTCTTAGTCTTTTGTGCTAAGTAAGATCAGATTTTCCTTTGACTATTGAGTCATAATTAGGTTTGCTGTCGCAATGGCAGAGTTAACAAAATCAATACATTAAATTCAAGCAGAAAATTCTGCTTCTGTGCTGTACATTTCTGTGATGTCATCTAAGGGAAATAAGCTGATTTTATGACAGGCCTTATATTTAAAATTATGAAGAATATCAATGATCTGATTTGCCAAGACCTGTTTGTGATTTCCTTGCTTTTCTGCACTGGGAGAAGGATTTTCTTGCACATGAAACTTCCCTTGTACAGACACATTCCCAGGTAGACTTAGTCTAATCTTTTCTACCAAGCTGTGGCTTCAGGTTGCAGTTTCAAGGCTGAGTGATTACAAGTTTAGGACGAAGCTGAGCCTGGAAAGATCTTCAGTGTGATCCTGCCCTATTGCCCATCATCTTGGGCATTGGTCAGAACTGCTGAAATGAAAACTGCTGCTGTTTTTTTTTTATCAGACGTCTTAGGGTGATAGTGACTATCTGCAGCTCCTCTTTGCTTAATGCAGTCAAACCTTGCCCCCAAGTTTAATAAAACCACAAGAGCTGGAAATGATGGACATCATCCATATTTCTTGTCGTGTTTTGAGGGTTTGAATGAATGGTGATGCAGAGCAGCTTGCAGGAGCTGCATTGCTCCCAGAGCACGGTCCTGGTCCTCGCTAATAGCAACCGTGCCCTTTGGCTATGAAGAGCATCCTTGGTGTCAGTGAAGGCTGTTCTTTTTGCCCTTTCCAGAGAGCCAGAAGAAGCCAAAACTTGACCAGCTGTGAGTGCCCCCGTTTCACAGTGTCTCTTTCTTGGATTCCAGAGAACACCCTGCCATCGGTCAACATGGGGCTGCCCAGCCACCTGATTGAGCGTCATGACCCATGGCCGGCCTACACCACCCACACAGCCCCCGTGGTGAAGATGCTTGTGGAGCAAGACGAGCTGAGAAAGGCTGTGTGTGCCCACCTGGAGGGAGAGGAGCTTGTTGGAGCATCTCCAGAAGCAGACTGGGAAGAGCAAACCCAAGTGCTCTCACGGCCCAGTGGAAGTAGCTGTTCTGAGGAGCTTGCTGAAGACTCTATAGGAAAGGCCAAGTCTAAGACTGAGAGCAGTTTGCCATCACAGACAATATGCAATAGGGTAATTTTTGCTAGGAAGCCTCCCTTGCGTATATTACCACATAGTTCATTCCTAAGTTCCAGCAAGAAGTCATCTGACCACAGCTAGAAACAAAGAAGCTCTCAAGTCTGGAGCGTATTAAACTGCTGCAACTAACACTTAGATTTTTTCACACTTTTCTTAAAAGTGTTAGAAATAGGAGGAAAGCAGACAAACGCACAAGGCAGCGCTGCCACCTCTCCTGCTCCTGCTGGGGCATTCAGCTCCACCTGCCCTTCTGCAGTGCCCAGGGAAGCTGTGACCTGGTTCCACGTGTGTCCCCAGCCCCGTACTGCCACGTGTCCTGGGAGTGGCCCCTGCCACGCCTTTGGAAGAAAGACTAAGTGCTAGAAAATGAAAGAAAAAGGAGGGAATAAGACATTCTTCTATGAACGTGTTAATAAATCTCCATTCCTTGCCCTATTTCTAGCGCTGAGGTGCTCCCACCCCCTTGTGCCCGTCAGCACAGACACAGCCCGTCACAAGCCCCATGTTTAGCAATTTGTCTGGCCTGCCAACCCGCAGCTTTGGGCAAGAGCCACGAAGCTGGGCAGGAATAAATAAACCGTAGTTTCCAGCTCTCCCCCGTGACGTTTCTGGTTATTGCACGCTGATCCTGGGGACGGTGTGAGGTCACGTTCGCGGATGCGATGGGTGGGAAGTGGTTGAGGGGCGGCTGTGCCAAGTTGGGGTGCTTGGCCAGGGCTCTTCCCCTGGGGACAGCAAACATCTCCCTGCTGGTCCCCGCGCGGGGCCTGCGCTGGCGCTGAGATTTTGTGCACACCATGCATTTAACTGTATTTGCTGCTACACCCCCTCCCTTGGGGCAGGGCCTTCTAAATCTGCAGGTGAAAAGCCAGGGCTATTTATAGGCAGCTTTGTGGTAAGAAAGGGTATAGAGTAAGGTTGAAATCATCCCTAGACAGCCAGAAAAGGTAGCTGAGGTGACTGGGAAAAAAAAAAAAAAAAGACATTTTGATTTCCTTTTGTGTGGGCAAGTGTTGGCACGTGTGCTTGGGTGCGTCTGTGTTGGATCGTGCTCCAGGCTTGGTTGGGAGTTGTGTGCGAGACTGATGGACACTCTGCAGGCTGCTCATTGCTCTCCTGCTGGTTTTATGTTTTCCTGGCTGTGTACAATAACAGGATTTGTGCTGTTCAACTCGGGGGGCTGTAAAATGGAACCAGTGATCTGGAGTTCAAGAGTGTTCAAGCTGCTTGCAAATGTTTTGATGGAAACATTTTTCTACAGAGAGAGATGTAACCATCTCAAACTCAATGATTTTGTCAGAAAGATTGTTGAAAGAATGTTATTACTTTAAAAAAGGTTGAAATGTGTCTTCTTGATAAGTAAATGAATTTAAAAGACCACAAAGAGTCAAATGCATTTGATATTAAAAAAGCAACTGTTGAAGAAAACGTACTGGCTTTGGCAAGTCTTAAATTTTCCAGTGGAAAGAAAGTATTTAGAAAAAAATCACTTTGGCTTTTCCATTCTCTTTCAAGCTCAAAGGAATCTCCCCAGAGCTGTAATATCTCATCATAGCAATTCCAGGTTTCAGCAGATGGTGCCCACTGTTAATAAAACATTTGGAGCCATCTATCTGACACCAGTTGAAATTAGTGAATGTTAACTGGCCAATCCAAAATGTTTAAAGGAGCAACACCTATAGGAGACGAATTTTACCCAGGGCATTAGCAGGAGCAGCGCTGCCAGGGGAGGGTGGAGGTGGATTGGGGAGCACCTACTTAGCTGTTATGTTATAAGCTCAGGGGCCCAGAGCTAATTGCAGCTCTAACTGACATTTATTATACTGTGGTTACTCCTAGCCTACTCTCTTGAAACCAGATGCTCAAGCCATTAAAGAGACATAAGCCAGGTGCTGACTGCCTTGCTTAAGCGAGATATCCATTGACTTCATGCAGGAGTGAGTGTGATTGCAGGTATGCAGGAGCCCGCCAGGGCTGCTGTGAAGAAAGGTGGTCTCTAGGCCTTAGGATCCCAATCAGATTTTTAACATTGCTTTGAGACTTGGCTTGTGTATTGGCAGGATGCAAAGCTGCTGAAGGGGTCTGTGGTTGTAGAGTTGTCCCCCTGGCACATCACTGACGTGTTGCTCTCTGTGTTCAAAAGCCAGGAGTAGTTTCTCCCCTTTCTGCAGAATGAAATTGGAGAAGTTTGGGATCAGAATGGACATTTGTATGGCTAAGACCAAGGTATTTCCAAAGCTCTGTTTTTGGAGTGCTTTGGGTGCGCGTTCTCTCTTTGGTTCATCCCTTGACACATTTGCTGCCTGTGTTGGCAGCAGCTCCGGCAGCAAAGTGCTCGTTTTGTCCTACCTGCCCTTTTGTTCTGCCTTCCCCTCCTGTTTTTGGCTCCAAAGAGCTGCGCTCTGCCTGGAAAAGCTGAACCCGGGCGCGGGAAGCCTCTTGGCTGCAGCTCAGGCATCAGGTGAGCTGTGGAGGAGCGCAGGGCAAAGCCGCAACAGCCCAGGCTTGAGCCTTGCCCAGGCGTTTTCAGAACAATCAGAGAGATGTGGGAAAAAAGGGCATTTTCATGCAAGAATTCTCCCTCCACAAGAGCTGCTCCATCTGTCTTCTCCGGCCACAAAGCTGCTTTTCTCCTTTCCTCCGTGTCTGCGCCGGGCGCAGCGGTGCCGCTCCGCGTCTCAGGAATTGCTCCAGCTCAGTAGGAGCTTGGTATGATGTCAATGTTTCGAGTGGGTGAAGCAGAGGAGGCAAAAATAGACGTTTAGACATTTTTCCAGTTGTGCCTTTTTGAAAAGGGGTATTTATAGCTCGGTGCATAAACACAGGCTGCCTTTGTGAGCCCGTGTGTCTTTGCAATGCCGAGCGCAGCCTGCGCGCCGCCCCAGCGGACCCTCGTGCTGTGTCTGCCGCTCCTCCGAGCAGCCTGTGCTTCCCTTTGAGCAGGAGACTCCATCTCCCTGTTCCCCATCATCAGCGCTGGAAGGGTTTCCATTCTACGTGTGAAGCACCCACAAAGACCTCAGATGCTCAGAGTCAGCTCCCTTGCAGCAAACTGTCCTTGCTTATCTCCAGGATTTAGATGCATATGAGAGCTGGACACAGAAAATCCCTTGTGTCAGAATCAAAAACGCAGTTTGAGGGTCACCCATCATGTTGGGCTTGGGGTGCTTCCCACCTCCTTCAGCAGCAAGGGGGAAGTTCACTGTGGGTTGTGGAAACCTCTGTGTGCCTCCTCTTCCAGAGTGAAGCTCTTGCTGTGGGGACTGTGGGGGGAATGGGAACTTTGCGGTAAAAGAAGTGAAGTTTGAGTCATGGTGGAGAGGAGGAGAGTTAAAACTCTGTGATGTTTCTTCTTGCTAGTGTCTCTATAATCCCCAAGAATCCAACATCTCTACTGATGGTGTCATAAGGCTAGTAGTGGGAAGCAGAGTTCACCCAAATGTTGGATTTGAGAGGAAGGGAGAGGAGGACAGGAATAGCCATGGTGTCGGACAACCCTTCCCTGTCCTTCCCCTCAGCGGGACAGTGTGTTTTGTGGTCCAAGGTGTGCAAAGCTGTGGTGGTGTCCAGAAGCAGCTGCTGGGTGGAGGTTGCACGCAGACTTACGTGGGAGTAAAACTCTCATGTCTTTGCAATGTGAAAGGGGTGGGTGTCTGGGTGGGCAGAAAGGTGGGGTCCAGTTATGTCTACCTGCCTTTGCAGGTGGGTAGTATTCAGTGCCTTGCAGGATCAGGTTCTTGAGATCAAGAGGGATTTAACTTCTGCACTTTAAAGCCTTTGAGGCAGCAAGAAACCCTGATGAGCAACCCTGCTGATAGCGCGGCATGCTCCGTCCTGCTCCGCGACGCGTGTCTCCCAGGGTGTGCCTGCAAGCACTGCCAGAGATCTTGATCTCTCCTCAAGCTATTTTCATCATGTTGACAGCAAACCTTGGTCTGATCTCTGGCCTGCTCTCAAAGCTGCTTCATTACAACAATAAACTCCATTCCTGTGGCTTGTCCCACACAACTTACGTGCAAGCTCATCAGGATCACCGTGCTGCACGGGCAGGCTTGGTGCCAGCTCCAAGAGGGGCATTGCCTTCCTTGTGTTGCCTTGCTTGTGCGACCCTGCTCACACAAGCAACAGCTCTGCGGGAGCAGGATCTGTGTTTGAAATCCTCTCCTCTGCAAGGGCTAAGTCCAGAAAGGCTTGGTGTAAACCAGCCCCATTTGCATTTCCTGAGCTGCTCAGGGCTGAGCTTTAAATCCTGACTGCAGGAAGACCATGTGGGTGGGTCACAGGTTGCAATCTGTCATTTCCAAAGGGTAGGTTGGAAATGCAGTTTCACCCCTCAGCAGATGAGCTGCAAGGCATGGAAGCAGGCATGGAAGCCAGGCATGTCTACAGGTGTTTTGCTGTGTTCACACTTTGGTTCAGGCCTTGTCTGCCCTCGTGCATGGTGTAGCATGGAGGGGAATTGGTGTAAGGAGAGCCCAGACGTTGCAATTTCTATTTTTTTTTTTTTCCCATCCTCAGGTTGATCATTTCTCTGCTTCTTCTCTCTCTTTGTTCTCTTATATTTTATCCAAGGTGCTTGATGCTACAGTGAGGATAAGAACAACACTTAAGTGCTGGGTGAATGCCCTATGCTCCCAAAACTCCACTAGTAGCTGCATTTAGTCTCTCTCTCAATGCCGTGTTCAAGGCTGACCTTAGCTGCAGTGAGAATCTTGGCTGTGCAAAGGGGAGGGTGGAACAAGGGTGTTTTACACTTTCCTTGTAATGGAAATTTTTTACTGGCTGAATGAAAATGATGTGCACAGTGGAGGCTTTTTTAAAGGCGTTACAGTTTCTTGTTGAAAACGTGAAAGCCACAAACTGATTTTTCATTTGGTTTGACCGCAGATTTTCAGATTTTAAATTAAAAAAAAATACCAGTGGGGAAAAAGGTCTCTTTCCGGTGAGCTTGGGGAAAGAGAGCAGAATTGAGTTCCTCATTGGCCATGTTGGGTTCCAGCTCTGAGCAAAGCATGTTTCACACAGAAATCCTGTTCTACAGCCAACTGTCTTCTTTCTGGACTGAAGAGGTCAGTGTGCTGGGCACATAGGAAGGAAGGAGGGGGAAAGCTGAAGCTTACGGGCAGTATCATTCCTGAGGGCAGGAGACAACTTCAAAACAAGAGCTTGCCTTCTGCAGCAAGTTATTTCTGTGGGTACCAATTTCCAGCATTGTTTGGGCAAGGGGAAGAGCTCATGGAAAAATAGGGTACCCTGGAAGTGCCTTTTTCTGTCTCATTCCTGTAAAAAGAAGCCAGGTGTGATTAGCTTAGGAGGAGGACACATCTATCTGAGGTGGACAGGTCATGCCGCCTGTGGATGTACCATGGAATTTCCTGTGTTTCAGTTTGTACCTATTACCTCTTGTCCTATCACTGGCCACCACAAAGAAGAGCTTAGCCCCATCTTCTTTACATTCTCCCATTCTCCCCTCTCATCTTTGTTGCTCTCCCCTGCACCCTCTCTAGAAGCTCCGTGCCCCTCTTGTCCTGGGGAGCCCAGAGCTGCCCCCAATGCTCCAGGTTTGGCCTCCCCAGAGCTGAGCAGAGGGGCAGGATCCTCCCCCCTGCCCTGCTGCCAATGTCCTCCGGATGCAGCCAGGAGCCCATTGGCCTTCTTGGCCATGAGGACACACTGCTGCATCATGGTTAACTTGGTGTCAACCAGGACTCCCAGGTCCTTCTCTGTGGAGCTGCTCACCAACAGGTCAACCTCTAATCTGTGCTGGTGCCTGGGCACCACTTGTCCTTGTTTAACCTCATGAGGTTCCTCTCTGCTCAGCTCTCCAACCTGTGTAGGTCACGTGGGGACATGTCGACCGTGTGCCGGGTAGCGTGGATGGCCACCCTCCTGCAGCGACTGCACTCTGACAAGTTCCCCCTCAGCCTGGCCTCCCCGGCTCCCTCAGGGGATGGATGGCATTCCAGCCACCCACAGAAATCATGTCAGCTAAAAGCACCCATAAAATGGAGAATTTTATTAGTTATGTGCCTGTCTGCCACTGCATCCTACACTTTATGCTGTGCGGCAGAAAAGAGGTCGTCAGATGTTACACTCGTGTGAGATGCTTTGTCCCTTCGCAGTCCAGCAGACTGCTGCTTGAGGCTGCTCTTTCTTGCTTGGTCAGCTGTGTTGGACCTTCAAGAGAAATGTTTATGAAATGCTTTAAAATGGTCCTGACTTGGCTTGCAAAGTTCAGCAGAGAGAGCAAGCCATCTAGGCCCTTCTTAGCAGTTGCTGGCTGCAGCACTTTGAATATATGAGGAGCAAAGAGAAGAGATCCTGTAGCTCTCAGTCTACTGCCCTGCCCTGCAAGCTCTGTAAATTCATTTACAAAGGGGATTAATAAGGACTGTTCAGGGGAACTGCTGGCCCCATGCATGGATGTGCAGTTACAGGAGCAGAGCTATGGCAGCAGCACGGGGACCTCTCTCCTCTCTGCATCCTTGCACCGAGGCGGAGGATTGCGCGGGTCTGAGCTGCCTGCAGCCCTCCCGTCGCTTGGGACGGTCTCGCTTGAGCATTTCTTCGCTCAGAGGGGCTATGTCTGAATTCAGGGTGCTTGGTAGCACCTTTGGGTGACACCCCTACCAAGGCTGATGCCCACCATGCCACTCTTCCCAGTTTTCCTTCTAACCGTGCATAGATTCAGCAGCAGTTTTCCTGGAAAATGCTCTATTTGTCTCCCCATAATAAATGGCCAGCTGATGCGGAGCTGGAAGCAGCCTGTGCCTCGTAGCTGGTGATGTTCCCCGGGCCGTGGGGAGCCCGACGCGCTGGAGCTGAAATATGTTCAGAGAACAGAGACTCTCTGTGGCCGCCCCAGCAGTTCTGGGCTGTTGGCCAAACTCCTTGCGATGGATTAATGGCAAAATACAATGAAGATAACGAGAGCTCTCGTTTCCAATGGAGTGCTAATCCGCAGCAAGCGGGGCTCTAGACTGCTGATTCATTCCCTAGCGGATAAATAGGGATGCTCTGCGCACGCTCCGGCGTCTAGACAGCGCGCTGGGCGCAAGGCAAGGTGCCGCCGGGGAAAGCGGGGCCCTTTGCAGGCTGCGGAAGCGTGTGTCAGCACTTCCACTTGGAACTCTCCTCCCTGGGGCATGGGATAGCGCAACGATGCACAAGCTGCAGCGTCAGCCTTGGTAAAGCCTGGATGACGCAGGAGTTTGGGAGAGACCGTTGTAGTGGCCTCTTCTGGATTAGAAGCCAGGTAGAGATGAAAATAATAGCAATGCTTGGCCTTCCTGCACTCTTGTGTGATTGCAAAACTCTATTCAGTTAGCAAATAGGAGTAATCAGAGCTCGCATCACTCCCCAGGGAGCAAGTAGTTATTATTTCCTTTGATTGTTATAGGAAAGCTTATCGAGCATAATGCTCAGCTTTGCACAGGGGTTTTGTGATACTCCAGATTGAAGAAAAATATCGTGGTTGGGCAGCTTCACAGACTAGCTCGAATGCCCCCTAACGAGACTTTCTCACACCAGAAGTGTGTTTTCATGCAAAGTTTGGTGCTTGCAGCCACGAGCTCTGCCTTTCTCATCGTGGCACGGGGCAGGTGAAGCTTTTCCCTGTTTCATGGAGTTGTTCCTGGGTGTCGCTCCTCGCCCTGCTGTGGAGTCGCTCAGCTCAGGTGTGGATGTAACCAGGCCGAAGCAGGAACTCAGCCTCGTGGAGGCTGGTGTCCCCAGTGCAGGAGTCTCTTCCAGGGATGCGAGCACAAGCAGTGGTTTGGTGCCTCCCAGGCAGTGCTCAGGCCCAAAGTGAGGCGGGCTGGTTCTATGGAACAGCCTAAGGAGCAGGACCATGAGGTGCTGAGACGTCCTGAATGTCATTTCCAGGCCCTGCTGGTTTCCAAGGCTTCTGGAGCAGCTCCATGTTTTTCACAAGTCTTCTTTGTCTCCCAGGGAACACAGTTTGTAACAGAATGTAGTTGTTGCCCAAAGATTAAAACTAAAAAACAAAAAAAGAAAATTATTTAAAATTGAAACTCAGTGGGATATTTTGCACCGCAGATGTCCATTACTCATCTAGGGAGATTCCTAGCCTGGTGGTTCCCAGTTTGGCCATGAGGAGCAGCTGTTTTTTTCACTTACCTCTGCACTTGCTCCAGTCTTTAAAAAATACCTACTTCTCTCCCCATGTTGATCACCTATCCGCTTCCCATCCAGCCTCCCTTTTCGTGCTGTTTCAGGCGTGCTGACCCACGCACGTGCAGACTGTTTGCATTAGTGGGCAAGAGCCAGCAGACTGCAGCAGATTATTTTGGAGACCGGGACCGCTGGGATTAGTTTGTCTCCACCAGAGCAGACACAGTGGCAGCTTCTCTGGCCGCCGAGTGCAAGATGGGATTTGAAGTAGGTGGAAAGTGATTTTTTGCTTAGAAAGTGAGAATTGCGCCAAAATTCAGCCAGATCCTTTGTTTCCAGCACCCCAAATGAGGCAGGAGGCAAATTATTCTGAAGCTGAAAGCAGCAATTGTGGACTTGATCCCTTCTAACCAACATGGACTCTATTGGCTTTTCTCCAGCCACTCCGCTTTGTGCTGCAGCTGATGTGCTCTGTTCCTTGGTCTTCCCTATAACAAATGGCCTTCTACTACGGCAGAGCTCTGGCCGGAGGGTTTGCTTTGGGCTCACACACAGAATCACAGAATGTTCAGAGTTTGAAGGGACCTCTAGAGATCATCTAGTCCAACCTTCCTGCTCCAGCAGGGACACTCAGAGCACGTGGCACAGGGCGGCATCCAGGCGGGTTTTGAAGACCTCCAGAGAAGGAGACTCCACAACCTCCCTGGGCAGCTTGTTCCACTGTTCTGTCACCCTCCCAGTAAAGAAGTTCCTCCTCACCTGGAGATGGAACCTCCTGTGTTTTACCCCTATTACCGGTGACACAAGTCACGGCTGCTCCCAGCAGCATTGCTAAGGGGATGATGACCCCGACACAGACACGGGTCCGGCACAGACACCCCAGAGCAGCCTGGGCTGCTCCAGATGGGAGGGAGCCCTTCCCTTGCCTTCACCCTCCTTTGAGTGTCCCTGAAACAGTCCTGAGATGCGGGCAGCGTTACAAAAGTCTTAGTCATACAGCGTCTTGGAGAGATTCCTGGCAATAGCTGAGCGATTGCTTCTTGGAACAAGGGTGGGTTATATCTCAGCTGCCTGCGTCTCCAGGACAGACGTCAGAGACGAGGGGCTGCAGCCCAGCGAGCTCTGCGGGTCTTCGGTAGAGCTTGGGCATCTCCCATTGCCACGTGCTGGGCTAGGACAGCTGGGATTTCTTTGGAGGAGAATCCTATCCCCTCAAGGGTTGGCCGGACAAAATCCTTTCCCTTTCCATCACTCCATGCTAGGACCCTCTAGCGTCACAGGACAGGATGGAGCAGCAGGAATACAGGAGTCTGATGTCTGACATGGTGATAATGGGGATTAAAGCAACAATAAGGAAAAATGCTTGCAAGTGATTTGGTCCTGTTCATATAGACAGAACCAAATTTTGTTATGATCTGAGTGTCATGAGAAATTATAATTGTTTTTTCTTCTTTACCAAGAAATTCTGAGCACAGATTTGTAGCTATTGCAAAGTGACAAAGGAAGTCTCGAGAGGCAGCGTCCCTTGGCAATCTGTGGGAGCTACTAGATTTCACTGCACTTATTTCAGGCCTCCTTTGGGATGAGATTTGTGCCCTAAAAATGCCTGTTTCTTCCCCCAAGCTGGGAAGGGAGCCTAGCCAGCTAACTCACACCTCAGTGGGGATGTCTCCACGTAGACAGTACATTCCCCCATGGAAGCTGGAGAAAGCCAAGCTCAACACACCCTCTATGACCAACATTCCTCCATTCACCAGGAAAGGTGAGTCCAGGACTAGCCTTGGTTAAACCCCCCAACTGAGACCCACTCATGTTGTGATATGGATCACAACATCTGAGCCAAACCTCTACTGAATCAGAGTGCAGGCTGCAAGCACTTGGCCTGCTACCCTGCTATGTCTTGCACTAATGCAAACAGACATCACGATGCTGGAGAACGCACACAGACAAGCTCCCTCGAAACCACTAGCCTGCCAGGCACCACATTCCGGTCTTATTATTGGATTCAGCTTATTACGAGAAGTCATTGAGAAGGAAGGGAGAAAGACACAATGCAATTCTCCTCCCTTTTCCTACTGCTTCAATTTTGTACTGTGCTGTGCAGTCTAATTTTGCTGGAAGCACCAGAATCATCTAAGTGACTGGACAGAGGAGGCAAACACAGGGTCCTGCCTGTACCGTTGGGCAGTCACTGACCTCAGGGTATGAAGAACACAGTTGTGGGGGTCTCCAAAGGTCCCTTTGGCATAGGGTGGCTTGGTACTGCCACCTTCTGTGTTCCAGACCTGGTAGATCACTGCAGAGCACCTGCAAGCACATTCCTTTGGTTACTGTTGTTTCAACGAGATCTTTACTGAGGTTATAGATCAAGGCCCCGCTGACCCTTTGGCTGGAGCCATTCACCTCTGAGTCCATATTCAGGAAGGCCTGAGGGCCGGCACCCGCACGCAACTGCCAAAGCAAATGGCTGTATTATTCAACAGTTTCCTCCCCTGAGACCGGATTCATGAAAGAGAAAATCAAAGCCAAGAAAACTTAGGTGTGAGGCTGCAGCCCTACAGTAAACCAGGCCCGTGAATTAGGTTGTAATACATCATCACGATACCTCAGATGGTTTTTCTTCACGTGCACATAATTAAAAACACATGCATTTTCTAAATGCAGGTTTTTGGAGGTTTTCCTAGTGGGAAAAGAGTTCAGTTAGGGAAAATAGGAAACAGACAAAAATACCAGGGCTGAGGAGTCACAGGGTGACTGCAGATCAAGTACTGGCCTCAAAGGTGAGGAAAGGCTCCTTACCCCATTGCTGTCCCCTCCTCTCAGCCACGCACATAGTGCTATGTCCCTGCAGCACTGCCCTTCATTGTCCTCACCAGCCCCACTGGACTTACCAAGGGGATGCTCCCACTTGCCTCCCAAGGGGGTAGGGTCAGGGCTTTGGTCATCTCCAGACCCTACCACAACACCTTGAAAACAGATGATCTTGAAACGAAATGTCTCTGCCCTTTGGCTCTTGCCTCCCTTCCCACTGCTACCTAGGACACTGTCCAAACGTAACAGGCTCATGAGCCTGCTAAGAGACCTGTCCACATCTTTGCTTCCTGGTCCTTCACCTTCAGCAACAAGTGCCTTGAGTACCAGGGGATTTTCAATTGCCTATTCTCTTGGGTGGCTTTGGTGCCTTCCCTGCATCTCCTTGCTTTCAGAAAAACCCATGCAAGTCCAAACTGGCTACCTGCAAGAGAGCAGTGGTGAGACTGGCTGGCGTTCAAACGCTACAGCAACAGCGAAGTCACAGCTGGCAGACGTTCTCATTTCAACAGAGAGATGGTGGAGCTAATGTATTGCATGTTGCTTCTTCTATATTCATGGTGATGTCTTCTAAGAAGTTTGTGCTCCTGTTTTTATCCTGTTTTCTTGCATGGATGAAAGGGAAACCGCACTGAAGCAAAAGGGATGATTTGATGTTTCTAAAGAGAATCCTTAACTTGCAGCTTGTTTTGTGCCAAGAAAAACATCTCACCTCCATTTCTGCTTGTCCTTATCTGCTCAAGAGACCATCAGGGTCAGGAGGCATTACCTGCAGGCAGTATTGGCCCCCTCAATGTGCCTTCACTGCCTGGCTGTCAGAAGCACCATCACACCTACAATGCTCCATCCTACACAGAGATGGGAATCCCCTCCAAGAGGAATTTTTCCAAACCTTTTTCCTATCAGACCAACACCTTCACTCAACGTGAGAGGGCCAGAGCAGCAACTAGAGCGGCATGTGTAGGCGGTACAAAAGAAACTCCTCGGTGAATCATTTACTCATATCTCCATGAAAGTACACCCCCCAACTCATTTACATAATTAGCACCTTTCATCCCAAAGATTCCTAAACTGCTTGAAAGAATCTGAATGTGTTTTGCAGCAATCACACAATCCTCAAGGGCAGTGCAGACACCTCTGGGGAGAAGCAGCAGATGTTTCAGTGCTACAGGACACCGACAGCTGGAGCCAGAAGTGCTAGCAAGGAGTTTAAGCATTTGGTCAGACAAATGGTCTTGACATCTTTATTCTTGCAAAAGCATCTTGTAATTTTTTAGGGTCATGAGGACCTTGATTTTTATCTTGTCAGAAAGACGGTACCTCCCCCTAGCTCCACGCTGAGGAACTGGTTCAGTAAAGGCTCGCAGTGTTTACCGCTTAGACCTTCCCTGAAGCATGGAGAGGCTTCCACGGAGCCATCCACACCTCCACAGGAAGAGAAACCAGATGAAATGGTGTAATAGAGCATAGCAGGACAACAAGCCATTGGATGTCTCAAGTGAAAAACACAAATCAAAAGGTAGATCTGAATTTGTGTGGCTCTCTCCTAGTGTTTTGACTCCTCTTCACCCTTGTACATACCCCTTCCCTAGATTACTCCAAAGCAAACACAGCACTTGAAAGCAATGGGATGGAGAAAGTTCAAAGGAGGTGGGATTTCTGTGGCACCACAAACGGCCTCAGAATCACACTGGAAATCCCAAAACAGGGAGGCCAAAGATGTCCTTTAACTCAGATGTCAATTAAAACCACTGATGTTTAAATAAAGATTTTTTTTATTTCCATTTAAGACTTTGACAGGCTGTGTCCTCACAGATTTGCCCTACTTCTAATTTGTATTCACACCTTACATCTTCCATTCTCTCCAGCCTCTCCAAGGGGCAAGAGTTTTCTTAGTGCTTATTATTCATCTCTCCTCCCCCTTTTTAGGAGTAGAAAAATCAAAAACATGAACATGAGTTTGAGTGTATTGTAACTGCTGGAACACAATTACTGCAAACCAAGGGTTTAATTTATGAGAAAATGAGTTATCTATACTTTCTCTCCCTGCCTGCACTAACTGGCCTTGGGCTGCTCAGCAAACACAGCAATGAGATGTCTGAGTTTGCAAACAGATGAGTTCACAGACTGCACTGATTTGAGATCTCTGAAAAGGAAGAAGTAAAAGGGCTAGAGAGCATCCACCCTGTCACCTGCTGCCTATGTGCACCTTGAGGAATCGGTGCAATGTCTTGTATCCCACATACAAGACATCCCACATGTCTAGCTTTTCCAGCTACAAGCACAGTGAATCCTACGTAGATTCATGCATAGTGGTTTCCACTGCCCCTAAATCATTCCAGCATTTACCATAATCTAGTTATTCCCAACTAGTCCAGGTGATAGCCATGTTTCTGCATCATTTAAGTTTCTATCTTTTTACTTGATTTAGTCACCTCAAGTATCCATGTGACTTCTGATTTAGGGAACGATTTTGAAACAAAGGCCTTCAGACCATGACAGCGCTTGCAAGAGGAGACAGACACATAAAGGCCGGTTCACAAGACAAGGAGCACTGGCACTACGTAGCTTTGCTCACACTGATGGCACTCAGAGGTAGGAATAGACCGCTGAGGCCACAGTTGGAAGCAAATTACTGTCACAAGATATCTGCTGTGGATTTCCAGCATTCTTCTTTCGGCCAAATGCTATGGGAAGAAGGTGTGCAGGTTAGCAAGGCTGGGAAAGGGAGCTATTTTTGGGTGAAAAGCCTACAGAGAACCACACGAGACACATGAACTCCTGGATTTCCCAGAAGGCATCGTAATCTCTCCCTGCAGCTTGCACTGGTTCTGCGCAGGATGTGCAGATAAATCCTACACTGCCCATCATGTGGTTTCCCTCCACCGTATTACAGCAACAGAAACAGAGTTGCCACGAGCAGGAAGAACCACTGACCATGTCAAGGAGTTTGAAGGCAGAAAACACAGTGCACATCAAATAGCCCCGTGTCTCCTTATGCAGAACATGCCATTCTCTGTAGGGCAGAGAGATCCTCTGCCTACTCGAAAAGCTGCCTTAAAGGTCACATCATCCTGTGATGGAGGGTGACAGTTAAACTTACGCTGTGCACCGGGCAGCGTGGTGACTCGCAGTGCTGTATGCTGGGTTGTACTGGCAGGACACAGCTGGAACAGCTGCAAGCAAAGCACCGTGTGCCGTGTGGAGCTGTGACAGGAGGGGGACATGTGCCACCATCGAGAGCTCACACATGAGCCAAGGAGGGAGCAGACATGGTCTGCAAAGAAGTGAGAGTATTTGCTACCACAACACTTCCATTTCCTGACAACTCAGGAAGGAACGAGGGACACAACACTGGGAAGATGAGAAGAGGATGCCAAGGTCTCCCATACACCAAGGCATCGATCATGAGCTGCTCCAAGAGACACTCCTACTTGGACATCCTGTTCTTTGCCCTGCGCTGAGGTGCTCAGCTCAGAGGACAGCAGTTACAGGCCCCAAACCTGTTGTCTCATGGTTTCATATCTAGGACAGTTTAGGAAAGAGTCATTTGTGGGAACAAACAGAGATTTTCATCCTTTCAAGGCCTTCCCTCCCCAGGGATAGCTAACAGGCAACGTGGTTATTTCACAGAGTTGGACATGGCAATGCTGAAGTCAAAGACCTGGCCACAGCTCTCATTGGAAAACCAGTACGAGTGATGGGGGGCCATCTTTCCCTCTCTGAAGGTCCATGCTGAAACTCAGAAACCTTCTAGACAAAAATGCTTTCACACCTGAGAGATTTCCAGAAACTGGCATTTTCCAACGGAAAAGAAATATTCCTGGGAAACTTTTTCAATAAATCAGCACAATTCAGCTTCAGGACTTCTGGCTCAGTTCCAGGAGGCACTGCTAAGTCAAGCACATGGTAATTCATGAGGCTCAGCAAGGCACCCCACCATCCCTTGGAAGGCATGATGCACATTCCCATATTTTCCTTTGGTATTTAGACCTCTTTCCGAGCCTCACTCTTCCGGAGGTGCTCTGTCTGCCTAGCAGCATGCCCGCAGTCCTCATGCATGTTCCCCGAGGCCATCTGATGATGACACGGTGCTTTTGGAGTCAAGTGGAGCTGGCAGGCTTGGGAGTCCATGGCCTTCTCCGAGTTATTCAGCTCAGGTTTCCATCCAGCCCATGGATATCTGCACATGCCTTCAGGATGGACAAATATCCTCAGCGAGGAGGGCAATAAGGCAGGCATTAGAAGCTGCAAAGAAGCTTGCGAACATCCACTCAGGAGGAACTCAGTGAGTCTCTGCTTAGGTGATGCTTGAAGCTCATTCTTCAAATGACTGACTCAACAGCCCAAATCTACCTCATCCAACTTTAGGCGCTTTACTAAGTAAGGAGACAAGTATCTCCGGGGAACTGGCAGTGAGACAGGTTCAGAAACACAGACAAGCACCTGCAGCCCAGTTGCCTTGCTCCCTCTGATCCACACGCACTCACACGCGCTCCTTGCACAGCCACACAAATCCCTACCCCTCACTCACTACCCTCGCTTTATAAAGGAAAAGAAACTGCCCTCCAGAGAAGTCAGCAGCTAGGCTGTGGTTTTAGTTTCACTACGGGCTTTTTATAGTTTCCAGGGGAAAAAAGAAGTGTAATGTGAGAAGGTCGTGGTAATGTGACCAGCACGTAGAGTGCTCAGCTCTGCCCAGGCCAGAAGCAAGCGTTGCTGACAGCGACCAAGAACGTAGCCAAGCAGCAGGACCAGCACGAGCGGCTCCAGCACCACGCAGAACCCGTGACAGGGTCCCATTAATGGGCAAGCTTTACTCGAGCTGCTAAGTACAACCACTGGCACTATTAACCTTGCTTGACTCTTCCGACACAGGGCTGATATTTAGCAGCCGCTGGCGCTGTGCATTTGAGAAGCTTCTCTCAAATATTAGGGCAAGATACAGAATATGGACCCTTTTTTAACACCATCAGACACTTAAAAGCAGCTGTTGGCTCTGCAGTTCTTTACATTGGATTGCACACAGCATATTTTTGCTCATTAAATCAATCTGAAATGAACTATTAGGGAGGTTAAGAATTTGGACCCCAGATGCTATTCCTCTTAATGTGAGAAAACTTCGGATGTGGAGGGGGAAAAAAAAAAGCCCTGCCCACTTGGATTTATCCAAGTCAGGTGGAATCTGCAGCAGAACTGGGGAGGCACAAGCTGAAGGCCCACAAAGCTGATACACGGATGGCTCCCTCTGTGCAAGCATCATATCAACTGCCCCCATCCGGTAATCCCAGGGCAATCCCTTCTCCAGGCGAAGGGCGGGAATCCAGGGACCTGGCAGGGATGCATGGCAGAGACTCGTGGGACACCCGCCTGCACTGCAAGCCCGGCCTCGCCGTCGCTCCCTCCTTAACCAAAGTCTTCATTCACAAATTTTGTAACCTGTGAGAGCCTGTTGCTGCAGCAAGGAGCGTTTCAGGAAGCCAAAAACGGTAACAGGAAAACCCGTCCGAGTGGAGCGGAGCTCGGCAGCCCATCCCGGCAGCACCGCCCACGTGCTTCTTCACTCACTCCCTTGTATATTTATATAGTGCTGTGAAATCCTATATAACCCAACGGGGTTTCCAGTTTCTGAAACGTTTATGTTGTAACAGAGCTGTATTCACCAGGCATGGTGCTAATGAATGTTCCATCGAGCTAAACCAAGCATGTTCACAGAGACAGCTCCTGAAACGTTGTCTGAGTTGGCATGCAACAGTTGGAGAAAATGGGACTTTTTGTGTGTATGTGTATGTGTCAGGACAGATTATGCAGAATGGTGTGTTCATATTCAGCTCCAGAGCATGGCTCACATCAATCACCTGTTCCAGAAAGGGAGCACCCACTACCTTCCCTCTCTGTCTGCAGAGGGACTTGAGACTTTCAGGAGGATGAAGAAAATTAAGAAAAATTGCCCTAGTCCCATTTTCCAGAAGAATTTTACATTAATAAGTCTAGTTTTGAGATTTAGGCCACATTTTTCTTTCTTATTTACACAAAGTGAGAGCAGGTGAACTCCTTGGGAGGCTTTTCTGCTGTTTAGGGCCAAATTTCAGCCTTAGTATGATCATTATATATTGCAATATATAATCATACATATTGTTTATATAGATAGATGCATAAAGATATATAGAGAGATATATAGACAATTTTATATATCTATAAAATATATAGATATATTTTACCCTACTTCTTAAAGCAGTGCTGATTACCCAGTTTTCTGCCATCTACATCTACATCCTCAGGAATCCTAGAGGGTTACGCCAAAGTCCTGACAAAGGACCTTGGCTTGCACACTATTTGAATACCCACATCCTTCCTGACATCAGCAGGGCAGCCCCTGGTTTGCCACTAATGAAAGGTGCAGAAGTCACAGCCATATCTAAAATGCCCTCAGTCAAATGAGAAAGAAAAAAACCACACTCAACCTGACCCGTTCTGCACTAGAGTTTGCCACTGATTCATGCCTCAGAGTCAGCCACAAGACCCACAATGCCAGAAATGCAGCTCCAGGAGGACATGCACCACCAAGAACATGCAACGGCTTTGGGCTGGGAGTTTGCAAAGGGCTCTTCCCCTCGCGGTGGTGAACACATGGCTTGCAGGAGACCTCTTTCCCCAAAAAAAGCTGCACCGGCCTCAGGCAATTGCACACCAAAGGTATGAAGAGGAAAGGCGAGATGACTCGCCTGGAATTCAAGCAATGTGGCCATTATCTTTGAGGATAAAGCTATATAACAAAAGGAGAGGAGTTTTCTAGGGTTAAAGTGCTTATTCATCGTCAGAACTCACTTGGAGATTGTCCAAAACCAGCTATTTGACAGAAATGAAATTTCTCCTAAGCACATCCCAGTTCAGACATGTCCTTGGAGGAAGACTTCTCCTCTTTGAAGGCTGGGGTCTCTTTGTGAGACATCATCACCTGTTTCTTTACCTCTATGTCCCCATCAAACAGCTTGCAGGCCTCGATCTGTGTTGCAACAGACAAAGAAACTGAACTCTCAAGAAGGGATCTAGAAAGCCTAGCTCAATAAAGTAGCCCTGGCCACAGGAAAGAGCAGGCAGAAGGAATCCCCCACATATTTCAATGCACCGGGATCCAGCTGTGCGGGATCTCCATCCTGCCCCAAGGACAGTTGCACCCTGCAGGATGTGGGCTGTTCTTCACAGGTGACAAAAAAATCCCCCCAGCTAGAAACACAGTATAAAGGCCGGCAGAGAAACAGATAAGAGAGAGGCACCGGGAAACACTTTGGCTATCAGCAGTGAGTGTTTCCGGTATGTGCTAACTCGATACCGATTGCAGCACTAAAGAAAACTTTGCATTGCTCCTGCCAGGGGCTGCTAGATAAAGCAGTCTTTGCATCTTCGTATTTCAGTCAAGTGAAGTAAAAAGCTGCTTTTATGAGGGAAAAAAAGAAATCAATGATTACAACTTAAACATACATAGCCACCTTAAACTCAGTCTATTGCCTGATCCTCTGCTGACGGCAGGGCTGTGGGCAGAGGCAGGCTGGGCATGGAGCTACCCTGATGCCCAGGCCCACTGCACCCAAACTGTACCTATGGACCCTATGGATCATAGTGGTCCCTATGGACCACTTCTCTACAATTCATGAAGCCACACAAGCCTAGAAGGGCTGAAATAAGTGCTGCAAGCATCTCCTGCAGCTCCTGTGTTTGCATGTCCTGGGACTGAAAGGTTGGAGCGCAGGAGCTCCACCTCCTCCCCAGCCCTCCCTGCCTGCTGCACAGAGCCACCCAGAAACATGGTTTCCAAAAGAGGCCCAAGGGATTTGCTCTTCAATCTACCCAGGGTCACTTTTGGTTTATTATATGCCCTCCAACCCCTGTTATCTCTTTGCTTTCTTTAACAAGGTTAGTCTCTTATTCACTTGCCGGACATCAGGGAGCAGGTGAGCTGCTTGCATGTGCCAAACACAGTGAAGAAATGGCTAAAAAACCTTTTTCCTCTTCTAGAGTGCCCCTAAACACATACACACAGCAATTCTTCCCCCCATGCACCAAGCAAGCCCAGCGCCACCCATGGAGAAGGCATCCTGACACCAGCCTGCGGCAGGGCGGTTGCCACCTCCAGCAGTGCAACACGAGTGCAGGGCAGAGGAAGGAGCATATGAGCCACAGAGAGGGACCTGGGAGTCCTGGTTGACACCAAGTTAACCATGAGTCAGCAGTGTGCCCTCGTGGCCAAGAAG